>CAUYLG010005782.1:0-31041 GCA_963573385.1 Cacajao melanocephalus | reverse complement strand
AATAGAACAATTTATAATCCTTTGGATATATACCCAGTAATGGGATTGCTGGGTCAAATGGAATTTCAATTTCTAGATCCTTGAGGAATTGCCACACTGTCTTCCACAATGGTTGAACTAATTTACACTCCCACCAACAGTGTAAAAGTATTCCTATTTCTCCACATCCTCTCCAGCATGTGTTGTCTCCAGATTTTTTAATGATTGCCATTCTAACTGGCATGAGATGGTATCTCAATGTAGTTTTAATTTGCATTTCTCTAATGACCAGTGATGATGAGCATTTTTTTCATGTTTGTTGGCCTCATAAATATCTTCTTTTGAAAAGTGTCTGTTCATATCCTTCACCCACTTTTGAATGGGTTTGTTTTTTTTTTCTTGTAAATCTGTTTTAGTTATTTGTAGATTCTGGATATTAGCGCTTTGTCAAATGGGTAGATTGCAAAAATTTTTTCCCATTCTGTTGGTTGTTGGTTCACTCTAAGATTGTTTCTTTTGCTGTACAGAAACTCTGGAGTTTAATTAGGTCCCATTTGTCTATTTTGGCTTTTGTTGCCAATGCTTTTGGTGTTTTGGTCATGAAGTCCTTGCCTATGCCTATGTCCTGAATAGTTTTTTTCTGTTTTCTTCTAGAATTTTTATGGTGTTAAGTCTTATGTTAAGTCTTTAATCCATCTGGAGTTAATTTTAGTGTAATGTATCAGGAAGGGGTCCAGTTTGTACTTTCTGCATATGGCTAGCCAGTTTTCCCAACATCATTTATTAAACAGGGAATCCTTTCCCCGTTGCTTGTTTTTGTCAGGTTTGTCAAAGATCAGATGGTTGTAGATAGGTGGCATGCTTCTGAGGCCTCTGTTCTGTTCCATTGGTCTATATCTCTGTTTTGGGACCAGTACCATGCTGTTTTGATTACTGTAGACTTGTAGTATAGTTTGAAGCCAGGTAGCATGATGCCTCCAGCTTTGTTCTTTTTGCTTAGAATTATCTTGGCTATGTGGGCTCTCTTTTGGTTCCATATGAAGTTTAAGGTGGTTTTTTCCAGTTCTGTGAAGAAGGTCAGGTAGCTTGATGGGGATAGCATTGAATCTGTAAATTACTTTGGGCAGTATGACCATTTTCACAATATTGATTCTTCCTAACCATGAGCATGGAATGTTTTTCCATCTGTTTGTGTCCTCTCTTATTTCCTTGAGCAGTGGTTTGTAGTTCTCCTGGAAGAAGTCCTTTACATCCTTTGTTAGTTGTATTCCTAGGTATTTTATTCTCTTTGTAGCAATTGTGAATGGCACTTCGTTCCTGATTTGGCTCTCTTTTAGTCTGTTATTATTGTATAAGAATGCTTATGATTTCTGCACATTGATTTTGTATCCTGAGACTTTGCTGAAGTTGCTTATCAGTTTAAGGAGATTTTGGCCAGAGATGATGGGATCTTCTAAATATACAGTAATGTCGTCTGCAAATAGAGACAATTTGACTTCCTTCTTTCATAATTGAATACCTTTTATTTCTTTTTCTTGCCTGCTTGCTCTGGCTAAAACTTACAATACTATATTGAATAGGAGTGGTGAGAGAGGGCATCCTTGCTAGTGCTGGATTTCAAAGGGAATGCTTCCAGTTTTTGCCCATTCAGTATGATATGGACTGTGGGTTTGTCAAAAATAGCTTTTATTATTTTGATATACATTCCTTTGATACCTAGTGTATTGAGTATTTTTAGCATAAAGGGCTGCTGAATTTTGTCAAAAGCCTCCTCTGAATCTATTGAGGTAATCGTGTGTTTTTTGTCTTTGGTTCTGCTTTTGTGGTGGATTACATTTATAGACTTACGTATGTTGAACCAGCCTTGCAACCCCGGTATGAAGCCTACTTGATGGTGATGGATAAGCTTTTTGATGTGCTGTTGCAATTGGTTTGCCAGTATTTTTTTGAGGAGTTTTGCATCTATGTTCATCATGGATATTGGCCTGATGTTTTCTTTTTTGGTTGAATCTCTGCCAGGTTTTGGTATCAGGATGATGTTGGTCTCATAAGATGACTTGGGGAGGATTCCCTCTTTTTGGATTGTTTGTAATAGTTTCAGAAGAAGTGGTACCAGCTCCTCTTTGTATGTCAGGTAGAATTTGGCTGTGAACCCATCTGTACCTGGGCTTTTTTTGGTTGGTAGGCTATTAATTGCTGCCTCAACTTTAGTCCTTGTTATTGGTCTAGTCAAGGTTCCAACTTCTTCCTGGTTTAGGCTTAGGAGGGTGCAAGTTTACAGAAATTTATCCATTTCTTCCAGGTTTACTGCTTTATGTGCATAGAGTTGTTTGTAGTAATCTCTGATGGTAGTTTGTATTTCTGTGGAATCATTGGTGATATCCCTTTTATCATTTTTTATTGAATTGATTTGATTCTTCTCCTTTTCCTTTTTATTAATCTGGCTAGCAGTCTGTCTATTTTGTTGATCTTTTCAAAAAACCAGCTCCTGGATTTATTGATTTTTTGAAGGGTTTTTTATGTCTCTATCTCCTTCAGTTCTGCTCTGATCTTAGTTATTTCTTGTCTTCTGCTAGCTTTTGAGTTTTTTTATCTTGCTTCTGAAGCACTAAATATAGAAAGGAACAACAAGTACCAGCCACTCCAAAAACATACCAATTGGTAAAGAGCATCAGCACAATGAAGAAACTGCATCAACTAATGGGCAAAACAACCAGCCAGCATCAAAATGGCTGGATCAAATTCACACTGAACAATATTAATCTTAAATATAAATGGGCTAAATGCCCCAATCAAAAGACACAGACTGGCAAATTGGATAAAAAGTCAAAACCCAATTATGTCCTGTATCCAGGAAACCCATCTCACGTGCAAGGACACACGTAAGCTCAAAATAAAGGGATGGAGGAAAATTTACCAAGCACATGGAGAGCAACAAAAAAAGCAGGAGTTGCAATTCTAGTCTCTGATAAAATAAACTTTAAACCAACAAAGATCAAAAGAGACAAAGAAGGGCATTACACAATGGTAAAAGGATCAATGCAACAAGAAGAGCTAACAATCCTAAATATATACGCACCCAACACAGGAGCACCCAGATACATAAAGCAAGTTCTTAATGGCCTACAAAGAGACTTAGACTCCCACACAATAATAGTGGGAGACTTTAACACTCCACTGTCAATATTAGACAGATCGTTGAGACAGAAAATTAACAAGGATATCCAAGACTTGAACTCATATCTGGACCAAGCAAACCTAATAGACTTCTACAGAACTCTCCACCACAAATACACAGAATATACATTCTTCTCAGTACCACATCACACCTATTCTAAAATTGACCACATAATTGGAAGTAAATCACTCCTCAGCAAATGCAAAAGAACAGAAATCATAACAAACAGTCTATCAGACCACAGTGTAATCAAATTAGTACTCAGGATTAAGAAACTCACTCAGAACCCCACAACTTCATGGAAACTGAACAACTGGCTCTTGAATGTTGACTGGATAAACAATGAAATTAAGGCAGAAATAAAGATGTTCTATGGAACCAATGAGAATGAAGACACAATGTACCAGAATCTCTGGGATACATTTAAAGCAATGTCTAGAGAAAAATTTATAGCAATAAATGCCCACATGAAAAGCAAGGAAAGATCTAAAATTGACATCTTATCATCAAAATTGAAAGAGCTAGAGGAACAAAAGCCAAAGCAATTTTAAGCAAAAGGAACAAAGCTGGAGCCATCACTCTACTCAATTTTGAAATATACTACAAGGCTACAGTACCCAAAACAGCATGGCGCTGATACCAAAACAGACACATAGACCAATAGTACAGGTTATAGAAATCAGAAATAAGGCAACACACCTACAATCATCTGATTTTCATCAAATTCAACCATAATAAGCAACGCAGAAAGGATTTCTTATTCAATAAATTGTGCTAGGATAACTGGCTAGCCATATGCTGAAGATTGAAATTGGAGCCATTCCATTCACTGTATTCAAAAATCAATTCAAAATGGGTTACAGATTTAAATGTAAAATCTAAAACTAGAAAACCTCTAGAAGAAAACCTAGGAAATATCATTCTGGACATAAGCCTTGGCAAATATTTCATGATGTAGGATACCAAAGCAATTGCAACAAGACCAAAAATTGACAAGTGGGATGTCCTTAAACTTAAGAGCTTCTGCACAGCAAAGGAAACTATCAACAAAGTAAACAAAGTACCTACAGAATGAGAGAAATCATTCACAAACTACGCATCCAACAAAGGTCTAATATCCATAATCTATAAGGACTTTAAACAAATCAACAAGCAATAAACAAATATCCCTATTAAAAGTGGGCAAATGATGTGTACAGACACTTCTCCAAAGAAGACCCATCAAACCTATTACTGGGTATATACACAAAGAAAAGTAAATTGTTCTACCATAAGGACACATGCTTGTGTATGCTCATTGCAGCACTATTCACAATAGCAAAGACATGGAATTAACCTAGGTGGCCATCAATGGTGGAATGGATAAAGAATATATGATACATATACACCATGGAATACTATGCATCCATAAAATAGAGTAAAATCCTGTCCTTTTCAGGAACGCAGATAGAGCTGGAGGCCATTAGCCTAAGGAAATTAACACAGGAACACAAAAACCAAGTACTTCATGTTCTCACTTATAAGAAGGAGCTAAACATTGAGTACATATGGACACAAAGAAGGGATCAATAGACACCAGCTTGTACTTGAGGGTGAAGAGTGGAAAGACAGCAAGTATTAAAAAAACGACCTAATGAGTTTCATACTTATTACCTGTGAGATGAAATAATCTGCACACCAAACCTCTGTGACACACTATTTTATGTACATACAAATCTTGCAGATGTACCCCCTAGACCTAAAATACAAGTTGGAAAGAAAAATAATAATAATAATAAAGTGAATTCTATAATGCTTATTTCAAAATTGCACTATTTTATTCTTTTATTTACTTAGCACAAAATGAATTTGTATGTTTTTTAAATTGCTATTTACATGTATTTTGTTTTCCCACTCTGCTATAAACTCCATGAAGGCAGATAATATATGTGTATAGTTTACAACCACATAACTACAGTCTGTCACCATGCCTGAGAAAAAAATAATTATTACATTAATATTGGTTGGATGAATGCATAAATGAATAAACAAGCACTGAAAAATAGGTAAGAATATTAATTATTCAACATTTATCAAACTTTTAGTGGACTTAGGGAAGGTGGAAGAGCAGTATTGTGAAACAGATGTTTTGCAATGTCCTCAGTTTCACATGAAGTATTGATTTTAAAATTATTGATAAAAGTGCATGAGTCACAGCACACAACAAATAGAATAAGTCAGTCTGTAGAGAATAGAATGAAGCATACTCTTTCAACGTAACTCTTATCCTGGTTTATGCTTAAGCTAGATTTCATGACTTCCTGCTTCTGATCACTAAATGAGTTATGACTAAAACAATGAACATGGAAATTGCCCATCTAGAGTCTGCGTCCCTTGGTTTTACCACCTGCTGGGAATTTCACTCTTCTCAGAATGCCACATAGTTCTATCTTCTATTTTCATAGTTCTAGAAAACTATTTTACCTTGGAGATAACATGCCTTGACCCACAGTCTAAATTTCTACTGTCATCTCAGACTCTTCCATATCTGCCTTGCCTTAGTGGGTATGTACAGTGCTAGATTCTACAGATCCTACTTTTTATAGTTCCTGATGGATCTTGGTGCATGAAACTTTCTACGACAAAGGGGTGTCAAGTTATACTGTTTAAATAACTAAAATTTTTAATCATGTTGCTTTTTGGTCCATATAATATTGGGACCTTCATAATTATAGTCCAAACCCTGCAAAACACCAAAATCCTGAAATTAGACAGACAATAAAAAACAATAATACTTTCTAGGAACTCTCTATTACTCTATAAACTGGGGGTTTTACCTATCTCCTAGGTCTCTTGAGTCAATGTATTATCATAGTACTTGACCTATTTAGTAAGTTTTAAGTGATTCTATCTATATATCTATCATCTATCTATATATCTATTGTCTAGCTATCATTCTATCTATCATTAACATTAAACTATTAATACAATCAAGGACAAGAGTGAAGACTTGTTGCCATATTTAGTAGACATCTCCAAGGAATTAATTTTTTCATTAAATTAGTGAGAATGAAAAGCTTGAAAGCACTGATAAATGAACTAGCAAGTTCCTTTAGCCAAATGAGGAAAAACTGATTGAAAACAAAAACCTTTTCCGTATCTCTCCCCTCTATCTGTGTCCTGATGAACCCTATTGGTAAATAACAAGTTGTTAAGTATACAGCAAAGAGTATACTGATTTGACCACTAGAGTGAGGTTTACCTAGCAAATGATCATAGTGACTATAAAAGAAGGTAAACTTATCTTTCAATTTCTGATTAATATTCTTCTTGCTTAACAAACACCCAAATGCTTAGGAGACTGAAAGATCTGCTTTTGCAGTTTGATCTTACCTTCAGATTATTAGGTGATAAATTTGTTATAAGAAATGATAAAAATTGCAATTCTACCCACCTACACAAATACATAAATCCAATTTCCCTGTTCAGGTTCCTGAAAAATAAACATGCCAACACAGAAAGGCTATTTATCACGGCTGTCATAATTATGTTCAATTGGGGAAGTCGGTTCCCTTTCACAAATGACAAACTTCAAGTTCCAACCTACCAGCACCATTTTGCAGGACACGTCTAATAACTTGCAATCATTTATCACTATTCCCAAATGCCAGGATTATTAGAGGCAAATCATGTGCTCCTTATTTTAGCCCACTAAACTAAAATTATGGCTATCATTTTACCAATATTAAGATACTGTTGGGTTTCTGATACAATAACATTTTCTAAGTAGTTTTACTTCAGGTTTTAGTTTTTTCTTAATCTTAGGGGTATGGTACATATACATTATTAAGGTAGCTTTTTTTTCTTCTGACTTTTCACTTTCCAAGTAGGCAGTCAGCTGTTAGACATCAGGAGACAAGGGGATCAAGGAAACCCCAGGTATCTCCCTTTCAATTTCTGTCAGGCACAGTGAAAGGCAGAGAGCAATGCATGGCTGATGCAATTCTCTGCCAAACCTCTGGCTAATAGGCTTTGTGCACTGTCTGGGCTTATAGACCAAAGATAGAACTGAAAGTTCTTCTTTAAAGTTATAAAGATCATGCTAAATATATCACTAATTCAATGAACGTGAAGGACCATCGTTTGGGTGTGTCATGGGAAAGGGTTTCCATTAAGGGATGCTATTTAATGAGATATTCTCACAAACAGAAATCCCATGAGTATTACCTCTTAGGGTTGAAAACCTTACTAAAAGGATGTCTGCTTTCTCCCTAAGTATAATTTAGTGACCTCTATGGGTTAAATGAGAAAAGGCGGGGAAAGAGTGGTGCACTTGGCATCAGCCAATCTGCTACAAACCAGCCAGGTGTACTTAGGCAAGTCACTAAATTTTTCTGGACTGCGATTTCTTCTTTTGTAGAGATAAATACTGCTGCCCTATGAGAAACCAGGAAGACAGCACGTATGAAGTATGACAAGTTTCAAAGGGCAGAAGATGAAAACAAAGCTCAGAAATAATAAATGACTTTCAGAAAAATTGAGTGACAGCTTGGTTCATATAGCTAGTACATATCAGAGTCAGACTATGAAACCAGGCATAGTTAGCTCCCACACCAGCACTCATTTCCCTATGATAGACTCATCACCTGTTTTCCAAAGATGAGAGTTCAATCAAATTGGGTAAAGGGATGCTATCTCCTCTGCATAACCACAGTCCAGTATACAATTTTCTATTAGTATATTGAATAAATTGTATTTATTAATATTTTTTAATGTCATGCTCCTCAAGTGAAGGGACAATACCTTATAGATCTTCTTATCCCTCAAACCTAGTTCAGTGCTCTGAAACATAGTAAGCACTAAGTTAATACCCATTGTAAGAAAACGGAGGAAGAGAGGGAGGGAGAAATAGGCTATTCAGACAATATTTGGGACTCCTGCCTTTCCCTTACTTCTTTTGTACAACACCTAGAAATCATCGTGACTCTTTGAAATGTCTGGTGATTTGAGTTCTAGATAAATAGGAGTTTATAACGATGCCTAACTAATTTTAATTTCTCAAATGCTTTAGTGATAAAGTAATCAGCCCAGCCAGCTCTCAGGCCATGTATCAGCTAATCAATAGGAACATTCAGGCTAGGCCAAGATTTTTTAACAGCTGTCAAGCCTGACTAATCAGTGATTGTTCAAAAATCACAAGGAAGAGAAAACCTTTCCCTTCTCCTGGGGATTTGCTATGAGAAAAGACCTTAGGTAGAAATTGGAAGGTGTAATTCTCAAATTATCTAATTAGTATTAAGAAGACTATATAAAATGAAGAAACAGGGAGGAGGAAGGAGGAACTGAGGGACTTAATTATGCTCATTTCACCCTTAGGAATAATTGTAAAAATATATTAGACTCCTGGCTTACTAGATTCTCTCAGAGGACTGCAAGAGGTGAAGAGAAGAGAGAGATGCTGCAGAAATTAGAATAAGGGGGAAGGAAGTAGACTCCACAGTGGTATGTGGAACTTCCTCCTTCTGTACCACTAAAAAAAAAAAATGTTTCCCAACAGCTTTCTCCTCTTTATAATATCCTCTCACAGTATTAGTAAATTTGAACCACTGTGAGTAAATCCCCATCCCCATCCCTCAAGCACACACAGACTTCTAAGTCTTAACTCTTTCTATACCACCTACCATTTTTACGCTCCCAGAGCTCAGTTCTATTGATAGTGTTATGTTAAAGTGCCTGTGACTGTTTCCATCATAAATAGTATTTACCTTAAATTTACTACTTCAAATATTTCAAATACCTTAAGGCTCCAGCTTGGCATCAAACATCACATGGTAGATGATTTTTAAAATTTTGCTGCTTTATTTAAACCCCAGAATAATAAAAATTTATTAAAATATTGTTAATTTAGAGGTGAGAATGTATGTTCTTCTGATTCAGAGGATAATTTTTAATCCCTTCATTTAAAGACAGCTATATTAAAAATAATATTACGAATTTTGTGGGTTGGGGGGCTGAGTGGTAGGGAAGAGTCATAATGATGCCTAGCCACAATTGGTCATGCAGTGGGGAAGGGAGAAAGTTGGTAAGGGAAAAGTACAAGGAAATCTGAGTAGACATTTTAATATATTATTCTGGATAAAACTTTTGAGAGAGGTTTTCTCTTCTTATAATTTAATTCATGGAAGGTTATATGTGAGCGCCATACCATTGCAAATTAACTAATGTGATGCTCATCTCTGTGGGATAGACTCAGGTGGCATTGGAGTGATGCAAGTTGAAAATGATTTCAGTATTCCATCTATTTTGCCAGAAGTAGCTGTTTCTGCTCCAAAGGCATGTTCTACATGCTGGTAATAAGATTTGATTATGTTCAATTTACAGTGCAGAGATAATAGATAAAGCCTTTAATTAGTTTGGGAAAAAATAGTCTTATGCTCACTGTCTTAAGTGAGTAAATAAGAAGAAACTATTATTTTAATAACTTCCATTTAGTACCCATGTATTATGGGATTCTCATATGTTATTTTATTTAATCTTCACCTTCACAAAAAATATGAGTCAGGTATTGCACCAATTTCCAGATGAAGAAACAGAGGCATCAGGATTTGGGCCCATTTAGAAGCTTGGCATTCTCAAACTGTCTTCTAAGTCTGGCTATAGCAAGTGTAGGGTTAGTGACCTGAAGAGATACTGATTAAATAAGTAGTCTACAGAGGAAGTTTGGCGAAATTAAATGCTTAATTTTCTGTGTGTCTACGTATTGGGTGAGGGTGAGGGGAATGATATACTAACTTAAACTCTCCTTTGAGTGATGAAGCTTAGGGTATTCACCACCTATGGAGCATTAATTCACATGTATTCATTCATACTGTATCTTATTTTCCCCCCTACCAAGGAGTTTCTTCAGCAGGGTGAAAAAAGAAAGAAAAAACAATACTGAAACGGGTCTTTTGGGCATCTGCTTTTCAAAGCAGATTCCAGTACCCCTGATCCTGAAGGCTGTCAGTGGTCTCATGGGCTTTGCTGTTCAATCAAGAGAAAAATTTCTAGTCTCAGAATTTGTTAAAATATGCCTGGTATCCTGGAGACAGGTAATAACTCACTATATTGGCAATAGCAGCCCAACCCAGAGTAATGCATGTGACAGTCACTGAAGGATGACCAAATAGCCTTACCGTTTTGTCTCAAGTTTGGCTCCACAAGCCAGAGTGCTAAAAATGAGCATTCTTTGGTACTGACTCTCACAGGAGTAAACATCCCTTTTGTCCTTTTCTGGTACTTTATAGCTTTTAATTAGGCTACTGTTCAAGATGAGATTGCCCTTTTTCCCTGGCAGTGCCATGCTGGACAAGTTGAAACAGATTCTGCTATCACTTAAAGGATTGCCCATACCACAGAAGCTAGAGAACCACCCTGTACAGCCATATTCCCTTGAAATTCTTAAGACAATGCTTTTGCATTAGCATTCTGCCACTTGTTAATGAAAAAATTGTTCTGATACTTGTTAAAATATTAAGGGAGATATTATTTATGACTATTGCAATAGGTCTAATATAATTGCAATTTAAGACTCTTGCAATAAGAGAGAGAAAGTGGGCTTAACTCCTCTGAATACTGCAAAGATAACTAGAGATTTATAGCCAATGAGCAGAGTGAGGAAATCAGTGTATGGGAAATTTCTAAGAGGAAACATCAAGGATAAGAGATTTTCTCAAAACTAACTTTGCAGGATTTTTGCAAAAAGCTGGGTGATATGGGGCTGACAAATACAAGACACTATGGGTAACTGGGAGGCAACATTAGTGTTTAGTAAAGAAAGGGGCTCAAAGAAGCCTTGCTAAAATTTGGTCAAAGAGTCTTTGTCACCCTGTATCCCTCATGCAAATGCTGTGTGGTGACATTAAGAACTTTACACAGATACCCCCTGTGAAAAGATATCCTGATGTCCTTTTCACAATTCTAAAGTTGCTGTTAAGAAATTGGCTGCATCACCCCACAACACAACCTGTTGATAAGACCAAGCTGATTTGATTGGTACCCACAGGAAGGTAGACTACCATCTCTGCAAAGGTGTAGCAATGTCTCAGATGGGAGGAAGAAAGGATCAGAATTTATTGAGAATTAAAGACTTGGTTTAAGATGTGTCTTTCAATATGGGAACTTGATTAGGAGTGGCAAACATCATAATACAACAGTCCAAGATGGGTGAAAACGGCAAAGTGAGGATTTGGGGATCAGGGATTGAAAGAATCTTATAGTGAAATGAAATTTTGTGTTTATGTTTTCCATTGAAGAGTTGATGTATGTTTCAGGAACTTCCTATAATGAGCAATCAAACTATTTGTTTGGGTAAGACATTCCCAAAAGAGTAAAAAAATGCTAGTGAATACAGTGGAATATCAGAGCGTTTGATTTTAGACAGTGTCTTAGTCTTAGCAGAATGTAAGTGTGGCTGGTTTTGGTTCTCGTTGCCTATAGAAAACAGGAAGATCAAAATGGGGCTTTTCCTTTATCCTCAAGGACTAGACCAGTCCAAATAAAGTCCCGTGCTACTTTTTGTTATCTGCTATTAATAAAACCCAGAGCCTATTGTGACAATATAGCAGTAGGATATATTTTTAAAGCACTGAATTTTAGGGAGTGAGAAAAACTGAGTTCTAATATTAGCTCTGATCCTAACATGCTGTATGACTTTAAGCAACATGGAATACCTTACTGAGCATTGCTTTCAATACATGAAAAATTGTCTGAGTTGGATTGGAAAATTGCTAAAACCCATCCTAATAGTGATATTCTGTGCCTCTGTCTCTTTTTATGCCAAAAATGAGGAAGATCCCAGAGCTGAATTAATGATAAAAATGTTAATTTTCCATTAACCTATTATTTTTTGTTTTCAAATGGCTTAATGACAACACAAGTCTCTCTTCTACTACAACCAGTCATCTTTGCCAGTTGGAATTTCTAAGAGCAAAGTGCAGGAAGAGGGTCCCTTCTCTGAAACTTTGACAGTTGAAAAGCCACAAAGTCAGACAATATAAAAGAAATGATATATACACATACCAAATGATATGATTTGGCTCTTGTCCCCAGTTAAATTTCATGTCAAACTGTAATTCCCAGTGTTGGGGGAGGGATGTGGTAGGAGGTGACTGGATCATGGGGGTGGGATTTGTCTCTTGGCTGTTCTTGTGATAGTGAATGAGTTCTCACGAGATCTGGTTGTCAAAAAGCGTGTAGCGCTTCTCCCTTTGCTCTCCCTCATGCTGGCCATGTTAAGATGTGTTTGCTTCCCCTTCACCTTCTGCCATGATTATCAGTTTCCCAAGGTCTCTCCAGCCATGCTTCCTGTGTAGCCTGTGGAACTGTGAATCAGTTAAACCTCCTTTCTTTGTAAACTACCCAGTCTTAGGTACTCCTTTATAGTAATATGAGAACAGATTAACACAGAAAATCGGTTCCTGCAGTGGGGCGTTGTCATAAAGATACCTGCAAATGTATAAGTGACTTTGGAACTGGGTAATGGTCAAAGGTGGAAACAGTTTGCAGGAATCAGAAAAAGACAGGAAGATGAGGGAATTTCTGGAACTTCCTAGAGACTTGTCAAATAGTTGTGACCAAAATGCTGTTAGTAATATGGACAGCAAAGTCCAGGCTAAGGTGGTCTCATATGGAGATGAGGAACTTATTGGGAACTGGAGTAAAGGTCACTCTTGCTATGCTTTGGCACAGAGGCTGGCATCATTGTGCCCTTCTCTAGAGATCTGTGAAACTTTAAATTTGAGAGAGATGATTTGGGGTATTTGGTGGAAGAAATTTCTAAGCAGCAAAGCATTCAAGATGAGGCCTGGCTGCTTCTAACACTCATGTGTTTGCAAAGAGATGGTCTGAAATTG
Organism: Cacajao melanocephalus; assembly: GCA_963573385.1. Taxonomy (NCBI): domain Eukaryota; kingdom Metazoa; phylum Chordata; class Mammalia; order Primates; family Pitheciidae; genus Cacajao; species Cacajao melanocephalus. Next base: position 18,012 of record CAUYLG010005782.1, on the reverse strand, counting down.
GAACTTATATTTAAAAGGAAAGCAGAACATAAAAATTTGGAAAATTTGCAGCCCAACTATGTGGTAGAAAAGAAAAACCCATTTTCTGGGGAGGAATTCAAGCCACCAGCTGCATAAATTTGCATAAGTAGAGTCTAATTTTAATGTTCATGACAATGGGGAAAATGCCTTCAGAGCATTTCAGGCCTTTGTGGCAGCCTTTCACATCACAGGCCTGGAGGCGTGGAGTGAAAAATGGATTCATGGACCAGGCCCAGGGTCCTGATGCCCTTTGCAGCCTCAGGACAAAACACCCTGCATCCCAGCTGCTCAGGCTCCAGGTGTGGCTAGAAGGAATCAAGGTACAGCTCAGGGCATTGTTTCAGAGGGAGCAAGCCCCAGGACTTGGCAGCTTCCATGTAGTGTTGGGCCTGCGGGTATGCAAAAGGCAAGTGTTGAGGTTTGAGAGGCTCCACCTATATTTCAGAAGGTATATAGAAATGCCTAGATATCCAGGCTGAAGTCTGCTGCAGGGCAGAGCCTTCATGAAGAACCTCTACTGAGGCAGTGCAGAGGAGAAATGTGGGTTTGGAGCCCCCACACAGAGTCCCCACTGGGGCACTGCCTAGTGGAGCTGTGAGAAAAAGACCACTGTCCTCCAGACACCAGAACGGTAGATCCACCAGCAATCTGCACTGTGCACATGGAAAAGATGCAGGCAGTTAATGCCAGTCTGTGAAAGCAGTTGCAGGGCTGTACCCAGTAAAGCCATAGGGGCAGAGTGTCCCAAGGCCTTGAAGGCCCACCCCTTGCAACAGTATGGCATGGATGTCAGACATGGAGTAAAATGAGATTATTTTTGAACTTTAAGATTTAATGACTGCCCTGCTGGTTTTTGGATTTGCATGGGCCCTGTAGTCCGTTTGTTTCTGCTGATTTCTAGCTCTTGGAATGGGTCTAGTTACCCAATGCCTGCACCCCCATTGTATCTTGGAAATATAACTAACTTCTTTTGATTTTACAGGTTCATAGGCAGAAGGGAATTGCCTTGTCTCAGATGAGACTCTGGACTTGGAATTTTGAGTTTATGCTACAATTAGTTAAGACTTTTGAGGACTGTTGGGAAGGTATGATTGTGTTTTGAAACATGAAAGGGAACTGTGAATTGTGAGGTGTCAGGTGTGGAATGATATGGTTTGGCTTTGTGTTCTCTCCCAAATCTCATGTCAAATTGTAATTCCCAGTGTTGGGGAGGAACCTAGGGGGAGGTGACTGAATCATGGGGTCAAATTTTCCCCTTGCTGTTCTCGAGATACTGTGTTGTCACAAGATCTGGTTGTTTAAAAGTGTATAGAACTTCCCCCTTTGTTCTCTTTCTCCTTCTACTTATATGAAGATGTGCTTGCTTCCCCTTCCACTGTGATTGTAAGTTTTTTCAGGCCTCCCCAGCCATGCTTCCTGTATAGCCTGCAGAACTGTGAGTGAATTAAACCTCTTTTTTTTCTTTTTTAAATAAACTACCAGGTCTCAGGTAGTTCTTTATAGCAATGTGAGAATGGACTAATAAACCAACACATATTTTATATGTGCCAGCTTGAGTGCTTAGTTAAGCCCATGCCTTGGAAAAGGTGCCAAGTAAAGAGAAAAGCTATTACAATTTATGCTGTAGAAAAATTGTTAATCATTCATAAAAAAATTCCTGTTATATTGTTAGTTGAAAAAAATAAGATCACAAAACAATATGCAGTTCATAGTTACAGTTTTGAATAAAAATATGTATATACATACATGTTGAGTAAAAGGCCAAGTAATACTCTGTAATATTAAATATTAATATGGTTTATTGGTTTTAATTATCTCTTTTAGCTTTTCTGTTTTCCGGGTTTTCATCAATGAACATGAATTAGATTTTTATTCACATGTAACCAATATATGCTATGGAAAACAAAGTGAAGAAAGGATGAGAGAGAATGGGCTGAACCTTTCTTCAGCATTTGCGTTAGATGTAATGGAATTCACCAGTATGTCATTATACTTGAAATTTCTATAGGATTCTCTTCAGGTAGGTTATGGCACCATCTCAAGGAGGCCACTGCTTAAAGGTAAATAGGTTATGTGGGGGTAGAATAACCAAGAACTCATGGGTATTCATTCACAAAGACCATAGTCTTGAAGGTAGAGGATACAGAGAGTTGCAGTACATTAGTGGTAGTGATGAAGGTGGGTTCACTTATTGCCGAAGGAAGGTGTAGTAGATAGTAAGCAAGCACCATGGTTACAGATCATTGTTAAAGTTTGCCAATATTATGGCTTCATAAGGAAAGCTGGATTCATAACTTATGTTCATATTTCATTGTGATGTTTGCCTCTATGTGTTTTAAAACCAATTAAATATTCTTTCAGGAAAGTTCCATTGTATAATGACATTTCATTTTTATAACCATATTTTATTAATTTATCAGTCAGTCAAATAGAGAGGGAAAATAATTTCCCTCAGAAAGTCACAATAGATATGACATAGAATTGTGATGGAAGTTAACTTCTTTGCTTATACATTGTGTAGGATTAGGGGAGGTCATGGGGTTGAGAAGATCCAGGGGCACAAGATAAGTAGAATTTTCTTTTCTCTGGACCTAGGGCAAGGCTGTCATCTGCCATTTCATTGGTTGTAGAGGCATTTAAATTATATTCTATTTTTCCATTATAGTCAAGGTAGTGTGACAGTGATGATACATGAAGCATTAGTATTTCTAGGTATTTCCAGTTATAAGTTATTTTAAATCCATTATTTCTCTTTTGTTGTGTTAAATAATTTCATTTTTTGCTGGAGTGTAACACTCTGTGCAGATGAAATAAATATAAATTGCCTTCAGTCTTAACTTTTTAAATAATTAATCACAAACCTCAATCAACAGCCTTAGTGGAGAGGAAGAATCATCTGGAAAAAAAAAAGATCACTTTTTTTGGCTTTGGAACACATTATATGAGAAATTTTTCTTTACTCCAATCTATTTATCTTTCTAAAAATACTCAACTGTGTAGATAATGAATTACATTTATATCATATGATTAAATAAATCTCTTGGTGAAAGATAGCTTGCTAGAGGTGCCTGACACTCATCTTCTCTACAATGAAAGGACCAAAAACAGCAATTAAATAACCAAATGCAGAAGCTTCTAAGAGAGAGCATTGAAATTCAGCAGGAAAGTGACAGGGACTCTCTAATGCAAGAAAAGAGAGGTAAACAAAGCAGGAAGCGGCTAGCTAAACCAGGATCAACTTGTAGCTAGGAGGAACTCCCCATTGTGGGGAAAAGGTAAGTAAGGGATCCCCAGTGTTACACATTCCTACCATAAGTGCCTGCCACCCTAGCTATAGGAGAGCCTCTTGACCCTTGCAAATCCTGATACTAGTATAGAGAACTGCCTAGAGTCCACTTAATGACAATGTTCCAAAGAGGGAGTCTGTATTGCATCCCACATCTCTACTGAAGACCCATAAAATTGTACTATGGTGACATTCGAGGGCCCATACCCCACCAGACTTCATTTTTTCTTGATTTTCAATAGATCCTGCACCTTCACATCCTAAGAGCTCCATTCACATCCTTTCACATTTATCCAAAAAGCTCTAGCATCATGACACCACGTGGTCCTAATGGTGTATCTGGGTTGCCAGCAATCTAGCCCACACAAAGACCATCTCCGCAGGGATTGGACAGTGCAGTGTACCAGGAAAGCTGGCTCCAGGACAAAGGGAGCTGAAGTATGTGCTCCCTGGAGCCTGAGAGCCACCTGCCTGAGATTGCTGCCACTGTGAGCAACAACATCCCTTTTAGTGGCAGGCCTGCCACATAGATAAACACACTTCCAGGGTACCTGGGGACAGACCCACATACCATTCCAAGAGCTGCTACTATTGGCACCTGCATGTGCCATTATGGGGTGTGGGTATCAACTCACCCTACCTGGCACTATTGGCACCTGTGCATAACCTCAAGGATCATGATGACAGGCCCACTTTGACCACCACATCAGCACCCATGTACACTATCCAGGGGCCTGAGAACAGGCCTTTCCAATTCATGCTGACAGTGCCTAAACATGTAATCTAGGAGCTTAGAGATTGACCCACACTGTCTACCACTGTGGGTATTTGTACACATCATCCAGATGCTTAAGAAGAGACTGATTTTGCCCACACCTACTACTGCCAGGGCCCTTATGTGTTATCCAAGGGCGTGAGGATTGACCCACCCAATCTGCCACCACCAGGGTCCACATATGCCTTCCAGATACCTGAGGAAGGCATGACACTCCTGCCATTTTCACCTACACATACCTCCCAGAAGCCTATGGACTGGCTGGCTCAGCCCACTGCTACTACAGCTGATGTCCACATCTGCCACTTGGGGGTCCAAGGGTTCACCTGCCACATCCACTGCCACCAGCAACACCATGCACACTAACTAGGGGCCCAAGGACTTCCCCCACCTGCCCTTCCCACTGCTGTTTTTGCCAGGACCAGAGAAAGCCATCTGAATGCCCCAAACTAGCTTGTCCAGACCACCAGTGTCTACATACAGTACCCAGGGGCCTGAGAACTGGTATGCTCAACCACTATCACCACCACCACCATCACCACCACCACTGGTGCCTCAAGACTAACTGACTTGGTCACCCCATCCCAGCAAAGCCTTGCTACAGCCTCAACTAACAATCACTGCATAGGCCAATGAGAAACTCAGACATCACTGACACTGATTATAGCTGAAGAAATCATATTGAAATGGTTTGGCTGTGTCAGAACCCAAATCTCTTCTTGAATTGTAGTTCCCATAATCCCCACATGTCACGGGTGGGACCCAGTGAGAGGTAATTTTATCATGAGGGCGATTACTCTCATGCGGTTCTCAGGATAGTGGGTGAGTTCTCATGAAATCTCATGGTTTTATAACGGTTTTCCCCCTTTTGCTTGGCACATATCCTTGCTGCTGCCACTTGAAGAAAGACATGTTTGTTTTTCCTTCTGCCATGATTGTAAGCTTCCTGAGAGCTCCCCAGCCATGCCAAACTGTGAGTCAATTAAGCTTCTTTCCTTTATAAATTGCCCAATATTGGGTATGTCTTTATTAGCAGCATGAGAATGGACTAATACAGTAAATTGGTACTGGTAGAGCAGGGTGCTTCTATAAGGATAGCAGGAAATGTGGGAGTGCATTTGGAACTGGGGTACAGACAGAGGGTAGAACAGTTTGGAGGGCATAGAAGAAAACAGGAAAATGTGGAAAAATTTGGGACTTCCTAAATAATTGGAGGGCTCAGAAGACAGGAAGATGTGGGAAAGTTTGGAATTTCATACAGAGTTGTTGAATGGCTTTGACCAAAATGCTCAGAGTGATATGGACAATGAAGTCCAGGCTGAGGTGGTCTCCGATAAAGATAAGGAACTGGATGGGAAGTGGAAAAAAGGTCAATATTGTTATCTATGTTTAACAGAGAGGCTGGTGGCATTTTGCCTTTACCCTAGAGATATTTGGAACTTTGAACTTGAGAGAGATGATTTAGGGTTATCTGGTAGAAGAAATTTCTAAGCAGCAAAGCATTCAATATGTGAACTGGATTTTTCTGAAAACATTCAGTTTTGTGCATTCACAATGAGATGGTTTGAAATTGTAACTTATGTTTAAAAGGAGAGCAGAGTATAATAGATTGGAAAATTTGCACCCTATGATGTGATAGAAAAGAAAAACCAATTTTCTGGAGAGAAATTCAAGCCTGTGGCAGAAATTTGCATAAGTAACAAGGAGCCAAATGTTAATCATCAAGGCCATGGGGAAAATGTCTCCAGGGCATGCCAAAGACCTTCATGGCAGCCCCTCCCATCACAGGCCTGGTGACATAAGAGGGAAAAATGGTTTCCTGGGCCAGTCCCAGGGCTGCCTTGCTCTATGTAGCCTTGGGACAGGCTGTCCCATATCCTAGCTGCTTCAGCTCCAGCTGTAGTTAAAAGGAGCCAATGCATAGCTAAGACGATTGCTTCAGAGAGTGCAAGCCACAAGCCTTGTGGCTTCCACATGGTGTTGAGCCTCTGGCTGCACAGAAGTCAGGAATTGAGGTTTGGGAACTTCTACCTAGATTTCAATATATGGAAATGCCTGGACATCCAGGCAGAAGTTTGCAGCTGTAGTGGAGCCCTTGTGGAGAACCTCTGCTGTGGAAGGGAAATGTGGATTTGGAGCCCTCACTCAGAGGGCCCACTGGGGCACTGCTGGTGGAGCTGTGAGAAGAGGGCCACCATCTTCCATACCCTAGAATGGTAAATCCACTGACAGCTTGTACTGTGCACCTGGAAAAGCAGCAGGCATTCTATGCCAGCCCATGAAAGTAGCTGGTGGGGAGGGCTTTACCCTGCAAAGCCACAGGGGTGGAGCTACCCAAGGCTGTGGTAGCCCACCTCTTCATCAGCATGCTGTGGATATGTGATATGGAAAAAAAGGGGATCATTTCAAAGTTTAAGGTTTAATGACTGCCTTATTGTAGCTATGAAGTAACTAACTTGCTTTTGATTTTACAGGTTCATAGGTGGAAGGGACTTGCCTTGTCTTAGATGAAACTTTAGACTTGGAATTTTGAGTTAATGCTCAAATGAGTTAAGCCTTTGGGGGACTGTTGGAAGTACATACTTGTGTTTTAAAATGTGAAGACATGAGATTTGGGAGGGACCAGGGGTGCAATGATATAATTTTTGGCTGTGTCTCAACCTAAATAACCTCTTGAATTATAGTTTCAATAATCCCCATGTGTGATGAGAGTGATCCAGTGTGAGATAATATAATTATGGGGATGGTTGCTCTCATGCTGTTCTCATGATAGTGAGTTCTCATGAAATCTGATGGTTTTATAAGGGGGTTTTCCTTCTTTTGCTCAGCATGTCTTACTGCCCCCATGTAAAGAAGGATATGTTTGCTTCCCCTTCTGCCATGATTGTAAGTTTCCTGAGACCTCCCCAACCATGCTGAACTGTGAGTGAATTAAGCTGCTTTTCTTTATAAATTACACAGTCTTGTGTATGTCTTTGTTAGCAGTGTGAGAAAAGACTATTACAGATATAGAAACTACAATACTGTGCCCACACAAAACCAAAGCCTAAGCACCCAACTAAACTAATACCGTAGATGCACCTATAGAAAAATGTCTTTTTTCCATGGAAGTCAATCCATAAACCCAGAAGAAGCAACCATTACATTAGATGTGCAAATATCAAAGTAAAAACATGAGAAACATTTACAAAGCAGGAAAATTTGACACCTCCAAAGGAATACAGTAATTCTCCAGTAACAAATTTCAATGAAAAGAAAAATCTTGAAATGCCTGAAAATAAATTCAAAATGAAGATATTGCAAACTCAGTGAGATAGAGAAGAAAGAAAAACAGTATACATAAATCAGGAAAACAAATTCCTGTTCTGAATTAGAAATTCAACAAAGATAGGCAACATAAGAAAGAACCAAAAGAAATTATGAAATTGAAAAAATTCCATGAATAAAATTAAAAGTTGCAATTAAGATTTTTATCAGTAGATTAGATGAAGCAGAAGAAATAATTTCTGAATTTGAAGGCAAGTTTTGAAATAGTTAAAAAAGAATAAAGAACAAAGAACAAAGTCTATATAATGTAAGGGACACCAAAAAGCAACCAAATGTTTGAATTTTTGGTGTTCCAGAAGGAGAAGAGATGCACAATATCATAGCAAACCTTTTAATAAAATAATAGCAGAAAACTTCCCAAGTCATCCAGATAAAGGAAGCTCAAACATGCCCATATATATTTAATGCACAAGGGTCTTCCTTGAGGTATATTATTGTCCAAGTATGAAAACTCAAGGATAAAAATAATTCTATAAATAGCTAAAGTGTCAAGTCACACTTAAGAGATCCTTATCAGACTAACAGCATATTTCTTAGCAGAATCTATACCAACTGAAATATAATTGGTTGATATATTCAAAGTGCTGAAAGAAAAAAAAAAGAAGCCAAAAATACTATACCCAGCAAAGCTATCCTCTAAAGTTGAAGAAGAAATAAAGTATTTCCCAGATAAACAAAAACCCAGATAATTCATCACCACTAGACCAACAAGAGATGCTTAAAAGAATCCTATATGTGGAAGCAAAATAATGATATCAACCATGATGTAAACATATAAAAGTTTAAATCTCACTGGTAGAGCAGATACATAAATAAGAAAGAGGAAGGATTCAACATTACCCTTACAAAAAAACTACCAAACTTCAACAATAAACAATGACAAAGGATGAAAGAAGCAAAGGATATGCACAGCAACCAGAAAACAACTAACAGAATGACAGAAATAAGTCTGCAGCTATCAATACTCACCTTGCATATAAATGAACTAAGTTCCCCACTTAAAAGATAGACTGGCTAAATGAAGTATAAAAACACTCAACTATATGCAGCCTACAAGAAATTCACTTCGCTTGTTAAGACACACATAAACTAAAAGAGAATGGGGAAAAGTATTCCTCATAAACAGGAATTAAAAGCAAGCAGAAGTAGTTATATTAAGTAAAACAGACTTCAACTCAAAAACTGTAAAAAGAGACAAAACTTTCATTAAATGACTTAATAAAACGATATAACTGAGAAAAAGGATATAACAATTCTAAATACATATACACCCACCACTAGAGCACCCAAGTATATAAAGCAAATGTTATTAGATCCAAAGGAAGAGATAGGCTTCAATACAATCACAGTTGGGGACTACAACACTCTACTCTCAGCATTTGGCATATTATCTAGACAGAAAATTAACAAAGAAACATTGCATTTAAACTGCACATTAGACCAAATGAGCTTAATATATATTTGTAGAACTTTTATCCAACAGCCACAGAATATACATTCTTCTCATGAGCACATGGAATATTCTCCAGGATAGACCATATGTTAGTCTGCAAAACAAATGTCTACAAATAAATAATAGAAATCCTATCAAGTGTTTTCTCAGACCACAATGAAATAAAATTAGAAATCAATTAAATGAGAACTTTAAAAACTATACAAATACATAAAAAGTAAACATTGTGCTCCTGAACAACCATTGGGTCAACAAAGAAATTAAAAAGAAAATTTTTAAAAATTTGAATATATGTGGGATACAGTAAAATGTATGCTATACAGTAACAACTACTAAGAGGGAAGTTCATAGCAATAATCGCCTATATCAAAATAGTAGAAAATTTTTAAGAAACATCCCAAACAAATAGAAAGCAAGAACAAAAGCACTCAATATTAGTAGGAGGAAAGAAATACTAAAGAGCACAGCAGAACTAAATAAAATAAACTAAAAAAATGCAAAATATCAATAAAATAAAAAACTGTATTTTTAAAAATATAAATAAAATCAATAAACTGTTAGCTAAATTAACAAGGAAAAAGAAGGAAGACCCAAATGAATAAAATCAGAAATAAAAAAAGATATAACTGATACCACAGAAATACAAACGATCATAAGAGACTATTATAAAGAACTTTACACTAACAAACTGAAAAATCCAGAAAACATGAATAAATTCCTGAACTCATACAACCTATCAATATTTAACAATAAAGAAATAAAACCTTCAACAAAGAAATTATGAGTAATGAGATTAGGTCAGTAATAAAAATGTATTCCAATCCAAAGGCCCAGAACTAGTTAGCTTTATTGCTTAATTATACCAAAATTCTAGAGCTAATAACAATTATTGTCAAACTATTCACAAAAAATGAAGAGGAGGAAATTGTTCCTAACTCATTCTCCAAGGTCAGCAGTCTCCTCATACAAAAATCACACAAAGACCTAGACAAAGGGATTGACATAGGCAAAAATCAGACAATAACAAACAAACCAAAAAAAGGCCATTATCCCTGATAAACATAGATACATTAATCCTTAAGAAGATACTAGCAAACCAAATAGACAAACATATAAAAAAATACATCATGATTAAATGAGATTTATCACAGGGATGCAAGTTTGACTTAATATATGCAAATCAACTAATGTGATAGATTACATCAACAGAATGAAGGACAGAAACCATATGATCATCTCAATAAACACAGCAAAAGCATTTGATAAAAATCAGATACCTCAGGATAATAAAGGCCATACATGACAAACCCACAGCTAATATTAAACTGAATGAGAAAAAGCTGAAATCTTTTCTCCTAAGAATTGGAACAAGACAAGGAAGCCCACCTACGCCATTCATTAAACATAGTGCTGGAAGTCATAGCTAATCAGGCAAGAGAAAGAAATTAAAGTTATTATGATTTTTAAAAAGAGGAAGTTAAATCGTTTCTCTTTAAAGAGGACATGATCATATATTTATAAAAACCTGAGGACTCACACACTTACACAAAAACTCTTAGAATTGATGAACCAATTCAGTAAGGTTGCAGGATACAAAATGAACATACAGAACTCAGTAGTATTTTTATACACCAATAATAAACTAGCTGAAACAGAAAGCAAGAAAACAATCCGATCTACAATAGCTACAAAAAACAAAATATATAGAAATATATTTAACCAAAGAGGTGAAAAACCTCTACATTGAAAACTATAAAACATTGATTAAAAAATTGAAGAGGCCCACACAAATTGAAAAACATTACATAGTAATGGATCAGAACAATTAATATTGTTAAAATGGCCATGCTACCCAAAGCAGTCTACAGATTCAATGAATTCCCTATCAAATTACCTATGACATTCTGCACAGAAATATTAAAAATACCCTAACATTCATATGAAACCACAAAATAACCCCAAATAGCCAAAGCAATACTGAACAACAAAAACAAAACTGGAGGTATCACACTCCCTGAATTCAAAATTTACCACAAAGCTATAGTAACAAAAACAGCATTGTATTGGTATAAAAATAAGACACATAGATAAATGGAACAAAATTAAGAACTCATAAATTCACATATTTACATCTGATATGGTTTGACTGTGCCCCATCCAAAATCTTATCTTGTTTGAATCATAATCCCCATAATCTCTACAATCCCCAGATGTCAAGTGAGAGACCAGGTGGAGGTAATTGAATTATGATAGCAATTACCTCCATGCTGTTCTCGTGATAGTGAGTTCTGAAGAGGTCTGATGGTTTTATAAGTGTTTGGCAAGTTCCTCCTTTGGTCATTCTTCCTTATGCGATTCGAAGGAGGTGTCGTGCTTTCCCTTTGCCTTCCACCATGATTGTAAGTTTCCTGAGGCCTCCCCAGCAATGCTGAACTCTTAGACAATTAAACATCTTTCTTTTGCATATTACCCAGTTTCAGGCAGTTCTTTATAGCAGTATGAAAATGGACTAATACAACACCCAATTGATTTGCCACAAAGGTGCTATGAACATATATTAGGGAAAGGAATCTTCTTCAATAAATGCTGCTGGGAAAACTGGACCTCCATATGCAGAAGAATGTAATGAGATCTCTATCTCTCACCATATACAAAAATAGAGGTAAAGTTGATTAAAAACTCAAATGTAATACCTGAAACCATACAACTAGTAGAAGAAAACATAAGGGAAATGCTACAGAACATTGTTCTAGGCAAAGATTTTATGGGTAAGACTTCAAAAGCACAGGCAACAAAACAAAACTAGACAAATGGGACTATATTAAACTTAATAACTTCTTCACAGTGAGGAAAGAGTCAACAAAGTGAAGAGACAACCTGTAGAATGGAAGAAAACATTTACAAACTCTGCATCCATCAAAGTACTAATATTCAAAATATACAAAGAACTGAAACAACCCAACAGAAAAATAATCAAGCAATTCAATTTAAAAATGGGAAAAAGATCTGAATAGATATTTCTCAAAAGAAGACATACAAGTGGTCAACATGTATATATAAATGCTGAGCATCACAAATCATAAGTGAAATGTAAAAACAACAAAGATATCTCATCCCACTTAGAGTGACTATTATCTAAAAGACAAAAAATAACAAATGATGATGAGGATGTGGAGAAAAGGAAAATCTTATACACTATTGGCAATAATGTAAATTAGTACAACTATTACGGATAAAGGGATGGAAGATGCTAAAAAACTAAAACTAGAACTACCATATAATCCAGCAATCCCACTACTGTGTATTTATCCAAAGGAAAGAAAATCAATACATCAAAGGCATACTTGCACCCTTATTGCAGCACTGTTCACAGTAGCCAATATATGAGATCAACCTAAGATTCCATCTACAGATGAATGGATAAAAAATATGGTGTATATACACAATGGAGTATACAGTAAAAAAATGAATGAAATCCTGTTATTTGCAACAACATGATGGTATTGCTGCAAATTACTTTTATATTTCATTATGAAAGTGAAAGAGACCAAGCACATAAAGACAAATGTTGCATATTCTTACTCATGTGAAGGAGGTAAAAAAGTTGATTCCATGAAGGCAGAAATTACAGTGATAGTTACCAGAGGCTGGGCAGAGTGGGGAGAGGTTGAAAATATGTTGGTTAATTGAAACAAAAATATAACTAGTTAGGAGGAATAAGATCCAGTGTTAAATAATGCACTAGGGTTACTGCAGTTTATAATAATTTAGTATATATTTCGAAATTGCTAAAAGGGAAGATTTAACCTGTTTCCAACACAAACAAATGACAAATGTTTGAGGTGATGGACATCCTAAGTACTCTCATTTTATCATTGTACATTTAGGCATGTATCAAATAATCTCATGTACCCCATAAATAAGCACAATAATTATGTATCAAATAAAAAATGAAACCAAAAAAGTCCAAAACAAAAAAATTCTGTCGGTGGATGATGATCACTCAAGTACGAAATGTTACAGTGCTTTAGAATACAGGCTTAAGAGTGAGATTTAGATTTTAATCTTGCCTTGCCATTTATTAGCTAGTACATAGGGGCAAGTTTAACCTCTCTGTGCCTCGGTTTCCTTATTTGTGAGCAAGAGTGATGGTAATTCTAGTACCTACTTCTTGGGAATATTTGAGGGTAAAGGGCTTAATGGAAGGAAGATGCTTTGCCTTGTGGATAGTACTTATGCACTCAATCAGAAGTAGTTATTGCATCAAACACTGGGATGGAAGTACTAATTAGGATTATCCAGAAACTGAGGAATTCAAAAAATGTAGTAGGGAATGGTAAGTAATTTGGATAAATACCTTCCATGTATCTGTTGAAGCCTGATTCAGTCTTAAGTCCAACAAAAAATAGTCAAATAAGAATATGGACTACTAAAGACACTGTGTTTTTGCTATCAGATTCTTGTCTGCAGCATCATAATGACAACTGGCATAAGATTTGAGCAAGAACTTTTTTCCATAGGTAATTAAATGCTCTTCCTCAGCATTAATTTTAATGGCTACCAACTAGTCGATCATGTAGATACCTGTGTATCTGTTTAATCAATCAAAATATTGTGTTTACTTTTTGTAGTGTTTCATTGTGGCAGAAACTGATAGATGTATATTAATTTCCATTCTCCTTTTATGTAACAATTGAACTCATAAGTTTAGCTGGACCCATGGCTGCCCAACCTAAAACCATGTTTACAACACTCTTTTGCAATTTTGGCCATATGAATATTATATTGCAGTCAGTGAATTCTGAGTAGAAGTGGTATGTTCCACTTAGTTCTGTCCCTAAAAATAAATGAATGATATGTGCTACCCTGGGCTTTTCTACTTTCCTCTTGACTGGAAGATGATGAGAACTGGAACAGTAGCCTTAGATCCAAAGATCAATATAACATGTTGAGTTTAGAAGGTCTGTTTACATTAGAAAGACACAATTGTATATATTTTTCATGCCATATATTAAGGGGTCTCTTTTATATGACCTATAACTTAAATCACTATAAGAGCAATGCTATGATAATCACTTCACTTCTGCATTTGTAAATTTCTGATTATTTCTTTAAATTCCCTGAAGTAGAAATTCTTGTGCATATAACATACGTATTTTGAGGCATTTGTTACATATTTCTAAAGAAGTCATTAGCAATGTATAAGAGTGCTAATTTTCCCATGTTTACACCGCCTCTAGGTATTGTTAATTTTGTTTTTGTCTTTGTCAGTTAATGGGATAAAATATATTATTTTAATTTGCATTTAGTTGACTACATGTGCAGTTAAATATTTTTCTTAAGTTAATTATTTGCATATTTTAAGTCATTTTCACAAAGCTGTTTATAATATAAGCATATTTACCTTTTACTTTAGTTCTATTTTGTAAATACTTCCCAAATTTGTCATTTACCTTTAAATTTTTTAGAATTTTTACTGTTATTGTCAAATAAAGTTCTACCAGTGGTTGTCTTTATAGTTTGACCCACTGTGGTCATGCTTTCAGAGCCTAATATTAATAATTGTTCACAATAGTTTTTTATCGATTTTTAATGTTTAAATCTTTAGTTCCTTTGAAATTGTTTTTGATATATTACCTAATTTTATTTTTATTTTCATTACTACAGATGGGTAGCAAAGTTTTCTCATACCATTTATACCAGTTCTACTCAACTATGAGCAATATCTCTCCTTTAAGATCAATTTGTAATTGTATACTCACGTTTTTGTGTGTCACAATAACTGAGGGGTGCTACTGACATTTAGAATCTGATAATCAGGAATATTATGGTATATTTTGAAATATGTGGGGTAATATCACACAAAGAAAATATGTCTTGCTCAAAATGTTAAAAATGTACCAATTAGAAATAAAATACATTCTTATTTTGCTGATTATTATTGTCACCTTTATCATATAATACATTTCAAAAGAAAGCTATATAGATATAAATTCTTAAACTATCTATTTTGTTTCATCCACTTGGCCACCTTGACATTGATCTGCTTGCCAACTTCTGTCTTTATCTTTCTTGCATCACATGAGAAGAGGCCAGGAAGCCATGGGTGTGGGAGTTGATGATGTTGATCTTGTGCAAGGGACACAGTGTGCACCTTGCATTTCTAGAGCTTCCCATCTGGGTGCTGCCTGAATTCAGTCTAGGAATCCATGCGTTGTAATCACAGGAGCATGTGAAGGAGTGGTCCAACTTGGAGATCTTGACCATTGCTTTGTCACTGGTGATCATGTCACCAGCATGGACCTCATCTTTGGTCGGGGACTCAATCCTCTTGGTTCCCAGGTCATAGATGGTCTCCATCTTTGTGGTTTTGATGGTCAGTTTGCTCACCTTGGAGCCCATTCCTCTCACTGGTCTACCAATCTGGGTCTCAACCTCTTCTCCTTCAGTGATCTCCATCTTCTCCTTGAAGCAAATGCCAAAAGATGGCCAGAAAGCCTGTGTCAGTGCCTCAGTCTGGCTCATTTCCAGGAAGATCTCACTGCCAGTGATGGCTGTGAACAAGGCGTTAGGTCCCAGGGCCTACGCCATGCCTACGGCAATGGTCGTCTTTCCTGTGCCCAGTTGATGAGCAATGAGAACTTCCTATTTGGCCATCTTCCCTTTATGGATCATCTCCAGCTCCACATCAGCACCCACTGTGCAACAAAGCTGACCCACTATGCCCTGGGAAGCCTGTTGAGCCTCCAAGGCATCATCCAGGCCCAGTCCTCAGATGTGGGAGTGAACACCTCTATGCTCAATCCTCCTCACATCATAGATCTCCAGGACTTTGGTCATGGCCATCACAGTTGCCATGATAACTGACTAACCACCAATGACTTTCGTTGCTATTATTTATTTTGTAGCACGTCCTCATCATTCTCAAATTTATTATTTTGATCAATATCTTTTTTCTTTCCTAAAAAGATACTTTGAGAACCATTGTCTCATATCTTGAGCAACCAGATTTATTCTTTTTCTAAATTGAATAATTAGGCAGTATACTTTCTCATCCTTAAATATTTGAAAATATATTTCTGCTGCTGTCATAGGTGAATAATATCTTGGCTGGGTATGTAATTATATTGCCATTTTGTTTCTCCCCTAAACTCCATAGCCATTCTTCAGTTGTTTCCTGGCCTTTGATGTTAGGGAAGAAATGACAAATAAAAGCAGTATTTATTTACTTTCGGGGTAACCTTTGTAATTTTCTTGTGTTCTTGTTGGTTTTTTGGAACTGATAGTTATAGAAATTTTCCTTTTTTGATATTAAAAAGTAATGCATAGGTCATATTTCTTTTCATTAATTTCATCAATTTATGTAATATATAGATATGAACCATATATATGAATATATTAGTTTAGTTATCAAAAGATAGCTATGTGATTTAGTTATTAAAATATATTACATGAAATAGCTTTAGGCATTTGAATGAGTAAAACCTGGTTTTGAGTCCCAACTCTGTTGTTTACTAGCTACAGGACATTGGGGATTCCACAAAGTCACTGTGATTCTATTTCCTAATCAGTAAAGTAATAATAATAGTAATATCAACTTAGCAGGGTTGTCGAGAGGAGTAAATGCAATATAACGTAACATATTTAAAACAGCTCTTGGCATGAAAGAACCCCTCAATACAATTAGGTATTTTAAATCCTTTCCTACTATCACATTTTAAAATCTCATGAATATGTTACTCATCTCCAAAAACTCTACCCTGATTTTATTTTGCACCCCTTTATCACTCTTTGCCGTTAGTTTTTCAGTTTTATACATATATTATTAAATATAATTTAAAATGCACAATTATGCATGGCAGATTTTTAAAAGGTTTTCTCCTATTTTTGTTGGTTTTGGGTTTATTTGCTTTTGAGTCAATCAGTTTCATAGATCATTTACTACCCAGAGAAACTTTTCCTAGGGGAAGTAAATTGATAAACTTATGGCAGAAACTGTGTTCCTGCTTTGTTCAATTTTATCCTCTCTTACCATTGGAAATCTCTCAAAAATATATACCTAAATTAATTCTCTGGTGATGGTATGAATGAATACCCTTTGGCAGATACATCTATGAACTCCTTGTAACAAACATTCTCCTTGGCTGAACAAGTATTTATATGCCATGGTTGATTCACGAGATGATGGCTAGTTTCCAGTATTGAGTGACAGCAGTTTTGTTTGAGCCAGCAAAGTGTTCACAAACTGTCAACCCACTGACTGTGGTATTTTTTTCTATTTAAATGCCTCTTAACACTGCATGTACTCTCTATTTTTCCACAGTTTCAACTATTCTTTGTTGGTTTCACTACAGGGTCACTTCACTCATTTTTACTACTTTCCCTGTATTTACTTACGTTTGTGATTCCTAAGCCAGCTTAATGTTTATGCAACTGAACCTCAGTGTAAAGATCAGATTTGAAGAGAGGGCATAAAAACATGTCTAAAACTGCCAACCAGGGCATTAATTAATCAATCCATTCAGCAAATATTCATCTTTGTGCCAGAAGCTGAGATAGTTCTCAGAATAGAGTAGTAAACAAAGTATACATAGTCATTGCCCTCTCTTGGAGCTTACAGTGTAGTGGAAGAAACAACATTAACTTAATGACATAAATGAAAAAATTACAATAGTGGCTTACTATTCTAGAAGAAGAAGGTAGAGAATGAAGAGAAAAGGAGAGAGAGAAATTGAGAAAGGAGAGACACAGAGGGAAACAGAAAGAAAACAAGGAGAAGGCAGGGGAACAGAGGGGTGAAGAGGAAAGAAGAGGAACAGGGAGGAGCAATGTCAAAGTGGAACCGTCAATAGGAGACCAAAATAGAACAAACAAGACCCTCTGAATTTATGGAAAAATTTAACAGTCATAGAACATCTTCTTGATTTGAGTTCACATAGTAAAGGTGACATAATTCTCTACTTACCAGGCATATCAATTACTTTTGACAACCTTGCTAAGTGTCTTTTCCCAACTATCACTTCTCTGTTTCTACTGTTTTTTTTTTTTTTTTTTTTTTTTTTTTTTTTTTTTTTTTTTTTTTTTTTTTTAAAAAAAAAAGTTTTTGTTTATAAAAAACTTGTATATTTAAATTTTAAAAAAAAAATTTTT
>CAUYLG010005780.1:0-47837 GCA_963573385.1 Cacajao melanocephalus | reverse complement strand
CAATTTTCAAGGATGGTTCCCATCTATAAAATGGACAAAGTACAAGCTCTGTACAGCAGTTCTTTTTAAAAATCAACTGGAAAAAAAAATTACCAAACTATATTTTGAATTTGCAAAACATACTCACAGATACCATCATTTCAACTTTTATGAAGACATAAGAAAGGACCATCACAGAGAAGACAACTAACTTTGGCACGCTTTGCTCGAAGGGCTCTTTGCTCGAAGGTGCTCCTCTTCTTTCTATGATAACTTTTAGGTGTTGGACACAGTTGCTCTCACAAATGAATGTTTAGCAATCTGTGATTTTAGCAGTCAACTTTTCAATTCAAATCACCCTGCGTATGTTCGCATCCATTGAGATGTGGATGCCAATCAAAGATGACAGTGTTATAATTCCTAGTAACATTATGGAGAGTAATTTTTCCTACTATGAGATAAACTTTTTAAAGTCGTAAAATTTAATTTGAGGTTGAAAGTTCTGTGCCCTGTTTGGAGTTGAGGAGTTGTTGGGGTGATTTTTTTTTTTAACACTTTCAGGCACAAATGAAATCTGAGTGCTATGATTCCCACACCGTTCATAGATCAGATGTGATAAGAAACTTCTGAATTCTCTCTCTGCTCTTCATGATGGCTGAACTTAATCTGACTTTTTACTTATAGCTGGTACTCAGCAACATACAGCACCAGAAGCAGATGCACACGTGGGTGGCATTCTTTGCCAAGAGGATACAGGAGGGGAGGACAAAAAGAGAGAAATAGGAAAAGCGAATGTGGCAGGCAGGTGCATTCAGTCTTTTCAATGAAAAAGGAACCAGTAGGAATATGACCTCTTGGAAACGAACATCAGAGCTGTGCCATCTTGGCCTAACTGGGTCTTGAGCCTAAACATTTATGATTACTTTGCTTTATACACCCAACGTTATTATAATTTTTGATATAGTATATTTTATTATTATATTTCAAATAAATTTTGCAAAATTACAGAAATTTTAGCCTGGGTTGAAAACCAAACACCTACCAATATATATATGTGTGCATACATCTATATGAAATATGTACATACATGTGTGTGTATATATATATTATATGTACACACATATATAAGTATATATGCACATACATATATACATACGCATATGGGTATATACATATGTACATCTATAATAGATACATATACATATATATTAGGTACACATTTTGGTTTTAGCTTTAAATTGTCAAGTTTAAAAATAGAGAAATTGGCTGGGCATGGTCGCTCATATCTGTAATACCAGCGCTTTGGGAAGCCAAGCCAGGAGGATCACTTGAGCAGGAGTTTGAGACCAGTATGGGCAACATAGTGAGACCCTGTCTCTAAAAAAAATTAAAGTAAAAACAAATTAGCCTGGCATGGTGGTGCTTGCCTGTGCTCCCATCTACTCAGAATGCTGAGGTGGGAGGATTGCTTGAGCCTGGGAGGTTGAGGCTACAGTGAGCTATGATTATGCCAGGGTGACAGCCAGGGTAACAGAGGGAGACCCTGTGTCAAAATAAATAAGTAAAAATTTGGATCTCTGTCTTCTCTTCAAAATCCAAAATATATGACACCCCCATCATGCCTGCCTTCTTAAATGATGACAGTCCACTCAAGACAAGCAGCAGGGCATGTGCTTAGAGTTTACCACACTCCCCACCATTCCCTAATACCTTATCCTTGCCCATTTTACACATTTAGATCAGCTGCCTGGGATGTGTTATCATCTCTGCTTGCAGCCTCTTATATAGATTAATTTGATCTTTATTTGTGGCCTCTTTCTGCAGCCAAATCAAGTCCTTGTGACTTTCAAATAATTTTGCCCCAAATGCATCACTTCCATAAAAGTTTGTCTGATTGATCTTACCAAGATTTCTTTCTCCCACAACTTCTCCAGTCAGATATATCATACTTCATTTATGACAGCATTTCCCAAAATGTGCACTATGAAACAAATATATATTTTGTAGAAAATATAAGAATTCTATGATTGAGCAAATTAAGAAAATTCCGTAGTACACAAAGTTAAAAATGTCTTTTCAGTAGTGCTTTCCAGAGCCTATAAAAATGCAAATATGCTTTGTGACTCTCAAAGAATATGTGAGCATTTCTTAGTTTTCCATGGAACTTCAGGAAATTCATTCTGTCATGAGGCAAGATTTGCTTGCCTTTTAAAAAATGTATATTTGTAGTCTCCAATACTTTTGATAATTGTTTTCAACCATAGATATGTTGCAGAAAAGAGAGGCGTAGACTATCATAGGGGCATCAACTTTTCATTTTGCAAAGATCATTAAAAAGAAAAATGTAACTACCATCAATAATGAATGCCTTTACATAGAAAAGTCATTTAACAAAATAGAAAAAAATACAACATCTAGATAAAAGACCATCATTTAAACTGAATGTGTTTGCCTTGTAAAATGTGTGCTATGTTTCCCTTATTTCATTGTATGCTTATTTCCTTTATTTCATTGAATATTTGTATTAACAAAAACTTTGTCACAGACTGTCAGCAGTATACAAAACTGAGTTTGGGCAACGTTGGTCTACATTGTGTTAAATCTGGCAATGACATACACTCAAAAACCACGGTAAAAAGAGTTCACACGTGAGAAGAGAGACCATTGGTTTCTAAGGAAGGATTTTCTGTGAGGCTGTGGAAATACACTGAAACAATAAGGAGAGAAGACAAGAATAAGATGAAACTGGGCTTTCCTTTTCCATGATGTTTGTAGGTTGCTTTCCACCAAACGTAGTCTTACCTTGGGGTCACACTGGGGAGGTTTTGAAACTTTGCCTGAGCTGTAGGGACTGCCTGTCATGGACTGACATGGATGGAGACAGAGTGATGATCAAGATACAAAGCAAATGACCTTAGCAGTTTGGATCAGAACAGAGAGAAACAGAATGGTCCTTTGTGAGTTAAGCCAGTGTAGTCTAAAATCTTGAAAATATGTTATTTATTTAAACAATTGTAACATGAAAAAGGATGATGATACTTGTGGTAGATTTTAAGGAGGCAGGAACGCAGGATATAAATACATTCCAATTATCCATCGTATAGATAGATCTTGCCTTCTGACTGGTGGGTTGTTATTTCTTGCTGAGCAAATTTCTTGAGTTATGCTCGATATGTATTCATGAAAGTCCTAATGTATTTTATAAAGATTTTTTTTTTTTTTTTGCTATTTGACCATTTGACCATTACCACTTGAGGAGGGTGATAAAATATACAGCCTTCAAAGAATCCATTTTCTTTATTTTAAGAAGGATTTTGTTTCTTTTCTTATTGTTTTATGTATTGGTGTCTTCCTGAAAGATTAGTAAATCCTTGAGATTAAGAACTAAAACTACACATTTTAGGATCCTCGCTGCCTGGTGCCCAGGAAGTCCTTGCTAAAAACTTTTATGAATAAATGAATGTAAAAATAGTGAATGAACAACAGAAGACAGCATGTCTATTTTTTTCTATTTTTCGCTTTTTATGTCAAACTTAGTATTTTGAAATCATTGTAGACTCACATGCAGTTGTCAGACAATAACACAGAGAGATCCTTGACCCAGTTTCTCCTGGTGGTAGCATGTGGCCAAGCTATAGGATGGTGTCACTACCAGGACAATGACATTGATACAAACACAGAACATTTCCAGCATCACAAGGATCCTTCCTGCTGCCCTTTCATCCTCACTTCCCTCCTTTCCCAGGTATAATAGAAGTCCAGGCCCCCTACTCAGCTTTGGTTGACACCAGAAAGGTCGGACGGAGGGGTCTGTGTTCCCTAACTACTGCTGGGTGGGGGGTAGTTCTAGATCTCCCTTAGGCCTCCGCTGACACCCCCCTGGTGAGGAGGAGTAGAAGCACCTTAATTGCTCCCATGTGGCCTGCACTGACACTCCAGGGGAGGGGCTGGACTTGTTACTTCTGGACAGTGGTGAAGTTCAAATGCTCCCCTGGGCCTCTCTGACACCAGCCAAGTGGAGGCACTGCGGCACCTCACTACAAGTCTCGTGAGAAAGGACTTCTTAGTTTACCAGTTGGCCTTGGCTTGCATGAGGAGGTTGGGGCCATATATTTTTCTGTGTTGTTTGGCTAAAGTAGAATGTGTTTATTATTGACAAGTTTTCTGTCTTACTAGGCTGTCCCTTTCCTAGCCCTTTGGTTAGAAATAACAGCTTTTGTGACAGCTTTCTTTTTTAAAGTGGTGATGTGTGGCTTCTTCAGCTCCAAGTCTGGCATGTATAAGGCACAGAGAACCCAGGGAACTCATCATTATGTAATTCTTTGAGTCTCAATAACCCTAGCCAATCTACCCTCTTTTCTCCACCTTTCAGTTAGAGATATTTATATATACATACACATACATATATGTAACACATATACATACATTAATATACCCACATACATATATAATACATACACATGTATATATAATACATATATAATACAGACACACATACATATAATATATACACATACATATCTAATACATACACATGTGTATATATAATACACGCACATACATATATGATACATGTATGCACATATAAAATATATACACAGTCATATATAATACATACAGATACATATACATACACATACATGCACAATACATACACACATATAATACATACACGTGCATACATATATAATACACATGCATACATAATACATACTCATACAAACACACATATATAATACATACACATATATAAAATATGTATACATACATATGTGTACATATTTATAATATCCAGATTTTTAATAGTTGAACTTAGTAGGAAATTAGGAAAAATTATGTATACTCTATCTTTCTGGAAATGGAAATCGTCACTTTACATTTAAAAGGAGGAAGTTAAAAAAAAAGCCCCTGAGTATAATACATTTCGAGGTTCTCATTGAAGAGTGTTTATCTTTTATCTAAATGGACACCTATTCAAATATTATTTTAGTGTTCATCCATCTAAAAGCAGTTCCAATTGAAATGTAACTGGTGAGTAGTAGGCATCCCATAGTCAATTTAATATATAATAGACCTTCTATTTCAAAAACAAATTCTTATGCATCCTAACTTTCATACTTGCATGCATAAAATGTGCATATATACATTTTGATGTATTACTTTTCCGATATCGACTACCCCCTCATAAAGGCAAATGGTTTACTTTGAATTAACTTTTCTGAACATAAAAGAAACAAAAGGTCAAAAACCTGTAGTTAGAGGCATGCATCTTGATTTTACTTCCACTCTGTTTAGCTAAGGTTAACAGAAACAAACACCACAAAAAGTATTTTCTTGAATTTCTCCCATAAAAACATGTTTTTCCTTTTTTTTTAAAGAAAGTTCACAAATGTAAGAAATCACTGAAGCCTTTCAAAATAGAGAAAGAAGTTTCAAATCACAGATCCATTTCTGATGTGTTCTCATTAAGGAAATCATGTTATATTAGCACATGGGGGTTTTAGCACATGTGATGTTGAAATTTGCCAGACTTTGGGGAAGGTTGCAAGTATAACAATGATGATGGGAAGAAGCCTATGCCTAAGATGTTTCGATCTTCCCCACTCGCATGCATGCCAGGCCCTTGACTTAACTTGACCTTTCCTTCTGCCATTGTGTAGGGCAGGCCTACTGGCAGTCTCAGAGGAAAACACACAGTCCAAGATCTAAGAATCAGAAGTAATTAAGGAATAGAAACTGACATTACAGTCTTAGAACGTGGTAGAGATAAAGTGAGGCCCTAGGGTTATGACAGGAAATTTGGAGCTGAAAACCAGAAATGTCTTTTAATTATAAAAATTCCAATTTGAAACCTCAATGACTAGAAACTTAGCTAACAGAGTCACTAGATTAACTAGGAGCAGCAGATTTCTTCCTGTCTTAAATACACACACGTGTATGTATACACACATTCATACACATGCATATAATCTAACTTTGAAAATTTCCAAGACACACGGATAGGTCAATAGACATTCACAATCCATTAATCTTATCCCTATTGCTTATCACCTTCTCACCATGCACAGTCTTAAATAAGAATACCCTTAGCGATGTGAGTCGAAACCTTCATACAAGATCACATTATCTTCCACATACTGTCTTTACCAAGGTTGGAAGGAAAGGCCTGTCCTTTTTGAAGAACAATTCAAAAGAGTGGAATCAAATTGACAACCCCTTTCCGGGGAGCTTTCTCTAACTCTCCATCACTACATTTGAGGGAGAGGTCCCTACTCTGTGCCACCCGTCTCTGCCACAGAATTTATCACCTCAGCTGCCTGAGGGCTAGCGTGAATGTCTTAGTTGGTTTGATCTGATTTCCCCAATAACCTGCCAGAATGACTGACGTATGGTTAGTGGGTCACAGCTGAGTGAATGAATGAGTCTTCTACGAACTGACCAACAAAGAAACTAAAAGGAAAACAATAGGGAACTCTAAGAGACAATACCTTGGCACCACATCAGCAATATGAAGAGTAGTAGACAAACCAGGATTGTCATATTTTTCAAGATAGACATGTACTGCAGCACCACTTACACCGAAAAGTTAGAAACAACCTATGGCCTCAACATGAGACTAGATAAATTCAATGTAGGATATTCAGCTGTTTAAAAGGAATGAGCAAGATCTATATCAACACTAGGGACCTTAGAAACACAGTTGAAAGGAAAAAGCAAATTGCAGAATGGTCTGTGCATCACAATGCTTTTATATGAAAGTAAAAAGAACAGCAAGCAACTCTATACATTTTGTGTAAAAATAACAAAATAATGACATACATTTTCTCAGGGAATAGAACATAGATGCAATTTAATTATTTGAATGGTCAGAAAGCTATATTTCATACCTCATAACTGGTTTCCTTAGGGGAAGGAAGGAGAACTAAAATCAGAATGGTATCAAAAGAAGGACCTTTACTACTATTCATATTGTTCATTTCTTTTTAGAAGGAATGTACTTTAGTTACACCTATAACTTGCATCTTTAACTTTCAGTTTTGCTATACACTTAAAGCTGGTACGTTTGTAGACTTGAAACCTTTGCAAATAGTGACCCCAGTGCTCTAGAATATCTTATGAGGATTTGTGGGATTTTTCCCCCTTTCTCCTTCTTCATCAAAAGCTGAGAAAAACATTTGTCAAGGATATTGTTTAGGCCAATCTTCCTCCTTTTGGAACGATCTCCTTGTTTGTCAACTGCCAGCTTTGACATTCTCTCTCACTTCCCACGGTCTGGCAGCCGAGCAGGGATCTGAAGCCAATTTGATTCTCCCCCTCTGAACAAACAGCCTAGCAGTCTGTACTGTGTTTGGAGAGAACTAGTCAAATGTGCCTTTTTTTCCCTCTTTATTCCAAATGCCCAGGCCTGTGTGTTAAGATGGGGGAAATCTGCCTCATGACAGAAATGTGCTGTCAGCATCTTCCATAGGAATTAATCTTCCAATATGTCTGTGTGTTTGATGGAGGACTTGATAGTACAACAAAAAAGCTTCCAGACCCCACCCATGACTTCCAAAAGTTTGCAATTGAGAATAGACAATGTGGACCCAAATGTTTCATAATAATGACAAACGTGGATTGAGTACTATAGATCACAACACCTCTCTGAACTAAGTCCTACTGCCAGCATACCCATTTTAAAAGATGAGAAAACTGAGGCTAGGTGAGTTGCAGAAGGTCACATCCCTAACATGTGGCAAGGCACAATTCAAACTCCTGCTGTCTGGCTCCAAGTTTTCATTCTGTCTCATGTTGGAGTCTCTCTTATCTAGTTCTTAGCATATAGAAACCACTCAATAAATACTTACTGAATAAACTAATGAATAACTTACACCTGATAGACCTTTGATTAAAGGACATTGTGCAAAACCAAGGGCATGGCTAACCTCTTTAGCAATGTTGACAATGAATGGCAGGACTTCCGGTAGAGATTTGAGTCAGAAACACCTGCATACACTCTTTGACTTCTCCACTTACAAACCTGGGTAGTTTCTCCATCTCAGGCAGGATTCTAAGATGCACCCAAGACCCTCTCCTTCTGGAGTTCAACAGCCTGTGTAATCTTCTGTGCAGTGTGGATGAAACCTGCAAATATTATGGGCTATCACTCTTATAACTGGCTTACTTATCAGTTGACTTGAAGTTAATCAAAAGAAAGATGATCTAGGTAGGTCTCTGGCCTAATCAGAGGAGCCTTTAAAAGAAGATCAAGCAGCTGGGCATGGTGCTTCATGCTGTAGTCCCAGCACTTTGGGAGGCCGAGGTAGGTGGATCACTTGAGGTCACGAGTTTGAGACCAGTGTGGCCAACATAGTGAAAACCAGTTTCTACCAAAAATACCAAAATTGGCCTGGTGTGGTGATGCATGCCTGAAATCCCAGCTACTTGGAAGGCTGAGGCAGCAGAATCACTTGGACCCCGGAGGCAGAGGTTGCAGTGAGCTGAGATCGTGCCACTGCACTCCAGCCCGGGTGACAGAGCGAGACTCCATCTCAAAAAAAATAAGGAGATGGAACATGGAAGTGATGAGTTCCTGCTGGCCTGGAGGAAAAAGCACACTGCTGTGCTGTGAGCTGCTTCTGGGGCCACATGACAAGAAACGATGTGTGACCTCCAGAAGTTGACAACAGTCTCTGGCTGACAGCTAGCACAAAAAGAGGATGTCAATTGTACATCCACAAGCAAATGAACTATGTCAAACACCAGTGGGAGGCCAGGTATGGTGGCTTATGCCTGTAATCTCAGCACTTGGGGAGGGCAAGGCAGGAGGATCGTTTGAGGCCAGGTGTTCAAGAGCAGCCTGGAAAACATGGTGAGACCTGCCTCTACCAAAAAAAAAAAAAAATTAGC
The DNA here is from genome assembly GCA_963573385.1 of Cacajao melanocephalus. Classification (NCBI taxonomy): domain Eukaryota; kingdom Metazoa; phylum Chordata; class Mammalia; order Primates; family Pitheciidae; genus Cacajao; species Cacajao melanocephalus. The sequence goes on along the minus strand of CAUYLG010005780.1, from coordinate 38,969 downwards.
CAGGTGTGGTGGCAAATGCCTGTAGTCCGAGTTACTCAGGAGGCTGAAGTGGGGGGCATTGCTTGAGCTCAGGAACCCAAGACTTCAACAAGCTATGATCAAGCCACTGCACTCCAGCCAGGTGACAAAATGAGACCCTGTCTCTAAGTAAAAAACCAATGAATGTGGAAGCAAACCAGAGATTCAGATGAGAATCACAACCTCCACCAATACTGGATTTCAATCTCGGGAAACCCAAAGCAGAAGATCAGCTAATCCATACCCTGACTCCTGAGTCATGGGAATTGTGAGATAGTGTTTGCATTTTTTAAGCTACTAAGCATGTGTTAGCTTTTATGTAGCAATAGAAAACTAATACAGATAGTGACACATCATGTAGGGACATAGTGAAATAATATAGGTGAATTGTCTAGCACATGTGTTTTGGCAGTAAATTGTTTGGCTCCCTTCCTTCCTTTGAGATGTGAGGCTGCCACTTACTGCTCTGAAGTGAATGTGATGGCTGGAGCCCCAACAGCCATCTTTGCCAATGAGGACAAGAGCCACATTAGAGGTAAGTGGAAAGTTGGAGGGAGCCAGGAGTCTTTGACCATTACAGAACAACTATACCAACCAGGACTTATGTTTGAAGTGATGGCTCTCATGACGGAGCTACGCTTCTGGAGTTGCCCTGTTACTTCAGCCCAAATTAATACTAACTAAATCAGTTATGTAAATTGGCAAAAAATTCAATTTACTGACTCACTATCAAGCTCTCAACAACCAAAAAATTGACAAGGCTGACTTTATGTCCAGATGCAGGGTAATTTGGACTTTCTAGAACAGAGGAACCCAAGTTATATGTATATATGTGTGTGTGTATACACACATATATATATGTACATATGTATAACTTGAGTTATAACATATAGATGAATATATACTTACATGTATAACTTGGGTTATTCATACATACCTGTATAACTCAGATTATACATACATATATAAATATATATTTATGTATGTATGTACATAACACATATATAAATATATATTTATGTATATTTATTTATATATGTATTATATATACATATATATATAACTTGAATTATACATATATACCTGTATAACTTGGATTATACATACATATATAAATATATACATATATGTATGTATGTAGGGTTACTTCATTTTTGGTCAATAATTCTGGAGAAGAGAGGTGAGATTTTTGTCTTTGACTCTAGGAGGTAGGAGTAAATAATGAGATAGAGAGGAGAGAGAGAGAATAAGGCCTCCAACCTTCTTGAGACCCATCCTTCATCAACTCCATCAGAGTAAAAGGAAGACCATCAGCAGAGGAGAATTCGATTCTCTCATGGAACCCATTTCGATGCTTAAACCATAGGCCTCTCTTTTTCTGGAGAGAATTCCTGTTTTATTAAAACTGCTGATTGTAACCCCACTTATATACGAATATTGCTCACACACACAGAAAAGAGCTAATGCGATCAAACACAACACTAATATTAAATTACCATAACTCATTTACCCTGCCTGCACATGACTTTCTCCCCCCTCCCTTCACAAGAGCTTGTACATGCATACAAAATCTATAAACTCTTCCCGGGAATACAAAAGCATCCTCTATGATGTTGATAAGAAACAGGACAGTCACTCTCTCCTGACATATTTGTTCTTTAAAAACAAATCAATGGCACAGGCATTTGGCACCTGAATGCAGAACAACGGCTTGATGAGGCAAAGATTGTCTTCATTAAGGACATTAATATTCATAGGGAGTAGAAAATCTGACACAAGAGAGGACTCACTAACCTTTTCTCATATTAGATTTTTACTTCTTAACACAATTACAGTCCGGCAATGACTTAATTAATGCTGCTTTTCGTCAGCCGCCTTTAAAGAGCTGTCAATTTGGTCCTGCAGAGGCTGTCAACGAAACAGAAAGACAGTCATCTTGGTGAAAAAGACACAGGAAGAAATTCAAACACTTAATAATATTCAAAGTGCTAAGCAAAGTCACATATCAACTGGGATTAAGGAGAATTTTTGTCTTTTCCTTCCATCTTGCCTAAGCGAGTCCTGCTGGTGGCGCGATTAGGACCTGACTACTGCTTGGGTTTGGAAGATGCAGGGAAACATAGAGTGAAAGACACAGGGTGAAGGAAAGGACCTGCCTAACATAAAAAAAGTGGCATGGCAACGACCTGGGTCTTCTGCTTTTTCACCATCACGGGATGTGGAATTGGAAAAGACTTGAGAAACCATTCTGTCCAAGCACCTCTCTTTATAGATGAGGAAGTCGGTCAACTCTCTGTATCTTTGACCTAGATGTTGCAAACTTAATCTCTGTGGGACAAAATTTCACCTGCAAATATTTCTTTTTCTTTTCTTAGCATGCAAAGTGTTAAAAGTGATTCAAATAAAGAATTTGCCAAGATATAAAGTTTCAAGATGCAAGCTTTTCTTTCTTTCTTTTTTTTTTTTTTGAGACAGTCTCACTCTGTCGCCAGGCGCCAGGCTGGAGTGCAGTGGCGCGATCTCGGCTCACTGCAACCTCCACAACCTGGGTTCAAGTAATTCTCCTGCCTCAGCCTCCCAAGTAGCTGAGACTACAGGCGCACGCCGCAATGCCCGCTAATTTTTATATTTTTAGTAGAGATGGGGTTTCACTATGTTGGCCAGGATGGTCTCGATCTCTTGACCTCGTGATCCGCCCACCTCGGCCTCCCAAAGTACTGGGATTACAGGTGTGAGCCACTGCGTCTGGCCAAGATGCAAGCTTTTCCTTAAGACTTAGAATGTTTCACAACTCTAAATCCACCTTTCTTCACAGTCATGACAGGCAAAACCTCAGAGCTGGTGACTCTCTTCGTTTATTTCCCTTGCATACACCTGCTTGCTTCACTCCTTTCTTTTGTCCACTTAGAGTTTCAAGGTCCATGCAATGGACTCTCCTGCTTTAGGAAATTTACTTTCACCTCTCTTCAGAAACAACCTCAGGAGTATCAGTTTGAAAAAAAAAAAAACCTACTTTTTTCTGATAATACTTTCATCTGGCTGTTTCTTGGCTGTTCTTGTCAGTCTATTCTTGTCAAGTGGCTGGAATACTGCCCCCAGCCGTTAACCCACGTAAGTCTCCCTTCTGTGGCACTATCGATATTTGGGCCTGGATCATTTTCTGTGGTGGAGGTTGTCCTCTACATTGTAGGATGTTTAACAGCATCTCTGGGTTCTATCCACTAGATGCCAGTAGCACCTCCCGTACCTTTTCAGTGTGACAACCCAGAGTGACTCCAGACATCCCCAAGGGTCCCCTAGCAGACAAAGTCACCTTCTACTGAGAACCACTGGGCTAACTGTTCTCTTCAGTACCTTCAGCTTCAATGCCCCATCTTCAGGGAGGCCTGCCCTGATCACTCTCACCATTCTTCCCTTATGCCCTGTTGTGGTGCCCTGTGCATTCCATACACTGTATGGTGCACAGTTTGTTTTGTTTGGTTTTTTGTTCAGTATCTAGATTAAAAGCAGCATGGGAGTAGAGACAACTATACATATTATTTGAATAAATAGCATTTGAGTAAATGCTTCAGCCTCTACGGTAAGGTCACCTCTTAATTATGCCTCGTCAGCAATGAGTTTCTTAGATCCAGTCTCATGAATGAATGGCTTTGGAGGAGAAAGGCACAAGGCCACCATTCCTTCCTGTTATGCTATCAGCGATGGGTCACACAGACTTGAAAAACACCCTTTCTTATGACTAGGCAGCTCTGATTTCAGTACTCAATGGCTTTGGAGATTAAGCCCCATTTGTCACACTCCAGATCCTGACTTTTGGTTTGGAAATTATAAATAATCACATAAAAAAGTGACAGAGTGGGGATGCCTTTATTTTTCCTGCCTGAGAAGCTACTAGCAGTGACTCTGCCTATGAAGACACAGAGGAATATTTGTGGATGTTCTTCACCCTGGGAGGCTGCTACACATCCTAAGTGTGCAAGACAGCCCTCACCACAGAGAAATACCCAGACCCAAATGTCAATAGTGCCACAGTTGAGAGACACTGATGTACACTAAGGGCTGGGAGGAGTATTCCAGCCACGTAGCAAGAGTACACTGTTTTAGCTAAGAAATAACCAGAGGAAAATATCCCCAGAAACAGCATGGTTTGTTCAAACTGATCATCCTGGGGTTGTGCACAGGAGATGGCATCTGGAAAGGTCTGGGATTGTGTTTGAGTGAAGCTACAGAGGCAACTATATGAGCTAGAAGGGCCCAGGTGGCAAATGAACTGTCCTGGGGGAGCACATCTCAGCCACACAAAGGAAGTCCAATCAGTACTTGTTTTCCACAAGAGGAAGATATTGCAAGACTTTGATCTGCAGTGGACATCAGAGTTGGTCACTGCACAAGAGAGGGCCAATTTACATAGGGCACAGGAAGCCTGATGCAAAGAAATGGTTCTTGACTTATTTTCCTTTTGAGGCTCATTATTTTTAGACCATCAGACTGTCTGAGGTATTCTCATGTAAAGTCTCCTGACAGGCCCCAAACAACATTTTAGTAGGTGATTCAGAGTCAACATCAGTCCCTAAAGATCTGTTGGGGAGACTGGTCCAGGGCATATCCCATGAGACTAGGGCCCAAGAGACGTGGGATCCTGCCATTCAAATACAGAATGGCGTAGTGTCTAGAAATTGTTGAGCACACAAGTAAAACCTAGTAGGGCTTAAACTATGGGATTTTAAGTTTAAGCTTCCACTCTGGTGAGAGCTAGAATCTTAAGCAGCAAAAGGCATCCTTGCAGGGGTGGGCAAAGCTGCAGAGGCTGCGTGGGACCCGTTCTCAACAGTGACACCTCATGGAAGCACCAGAAACAGCAGTAGCTGGGACCTGAGGTCAGTTTCCAGACTTCTCAACCAACCATTTCTCCTCTGACTGCTTTTGAAGCAAAGGTGACTCTACAAAATGAATGCAACCCCTGAAATTCAGGACCAATCCATGTGGGCATGAGAGCAGGATATGAGGTCAGGGAAAATGACAAGAGAAATATTCTAACGTTTCTACTTATGAGTTTATGGGAGTTTGAGTAATTAATTGGAACTAATAAAAGAGGTGTGGCTGTTTTTATTCCTCAAGTTGTAGAATCACATTATACTAGTCATGCCTTTCAGAGTATTCAAATAAATCTGGTACTGATGTCAAAGACAACAGAATCTGTTACAGGACTACCAGTAAAGATAACCTAAATGTTAAAGTCTCAGAACTTAATATGTGAGATTTATTGCATTTGTTGTTAGGATTTTTTCTATCTATTAACCCATTGATTGATGGAAGCACATTCATTCAGGCTGGCAGGTTTTAAGATACAGAAGCAGAGAACTAATCATATCTTCCTTCTGTGCCCCCAGCCCCTAGTTACATAGGATTAAACAGGTAGGCTTTAGCATGACACAGGACTGGGTTCAAGTCCTGGCCTTGCCACTAATTCACTGTGCAGCCTTGAACAAGTTGCTTAACCTCCCCAAGCTTCAGTGTCTTCCAATGTAAAATTGTGATAATCATTTCATGACAAAGTTAACATGTACAGTATAGAGAATTTACTGTAAGCCAAGATAAGTGGGTTTTTTCTGCATTATTTTATATAATCGTTTCAAAATCTCTGTGAGGTGAAGACACTAGTTTTACAAGCAAAAATCCAAGTTTAGAGATGTTAACAAATTTTTCAGGCTGATGCAGCTAGTAAGTTGTAACAACAGGATGCAAACTTAGGCTGTCTTAGAGCTTGTGCTCCAACCACTATGCTACGCTGTTTCTGTCATGAGGTCTTGTGATTATTAAACAAGATCAGGTATGTATAAGCACTTAGCACAGAATATAGCACATTGAAAGTGATCAATAAATGCTCTCTCTTACAATGTACACACATTAGTATCCTACTCCCAGAATCACCTCCTCCCTTATCCCTTTCAACTTATAGTGAAATCACTTTGTTCACTTATCTCACCTTGGCCTAATTCCATGCACTTCTGTCTGATGTCAAAGTCTTCATTCTAAGAACTTTTGTTCACCAAATTACTCCTGTCATTTCTTGAGCTCTTGTCTTCTTGCCCATTTGCATGTATGCAATAAGTGAAAATTTTCATACAATTCTAGCATAAATGTCGGAGTGTCTGTCTAAATTGAAGGTCTGGGACCCATAATAGCATCCTTGCCCCTGATAAGACTTCCCCAAGTTGTAAGTGAGCTTTTCAGTATAACTGCATGTATTGAACTGAGTCTGCAAATAGACTGAAAGCTTACAGTTGACTGTCAGTGGAAGTTGATTTGGCCTAGAAACCTCTCCAGGGGTTCAAATCATATTTTATCATTATCAGATTCTATAGATGAAACAATTTGCCTTTAAAATTATCATTGGAAGAAAGATATCCTGATTTTCCCAATGCAGTACCACCTAATTCTTAGCAGGCCTGTTGCACCGACATGGTGGGTGGTGGAGTGGGCATGGAGGGCACTGATATTTTTCATTCTGCCAAACTTGAACTCAACAAAATGTCACCCACAGGTGGTCCAGCAGATACTCAGAGGGTGAAACACATTTATCATCAAATGAACCTACTTATCTCTGAGGACTTTATGTCTTTTGGGAGTCACACCTGTCATAGGGAAGACTGAAAACACCTTTCAAAGAAAACCTAATTTACTTAAAGAAAAGTGTGTGTGCCCCTTCAACAATCGTTTTGTGTACTATTCCATGGACAGGATGATGGAACAAACAATTTCAAGCCAAGGCACTTTTCTAAGACACCTGTCTGCAGATAACTGATCATGAAATACAAGTGTCTCCAACGCCCAGGAAGAGGGATTACAGCTGCATCCACTGTGATAGGCTGGGGCAGAGATGGATGCTTGCACACCTGTTTTAAGTAAATCCTTCCCTTCTTAAGGAAATGAAGATAGGTTGTCAAATCTAACAAAGAGTCATCTTCATCCTGGACTCCTTTTGCCCTCCTCATGATGGAGTCTGAATCATGTGACAGGGAAATGGAAAAGATCATTCTCATTCTATAAAATGGGCTCAAAGCAATGTAGGAGAGACTTCACTATAAATAATGATAAACAATCTACTTGCTTGGGAATCAGAATGCAGATATAACAGAATACACTTAAAATGCAGATCATACTACTATTTTCATAATCATTAACATTTGTGTTGATGTATATTTACATAAAGTCAACTGAATAGACAAATTTATTGGATGTTTACTGTGTGCCTGGTAACATTCTAAATTATTTACATAACGTATTGTATTAGTCTGTTCTCATGCTGCTATGAAGAAATACCAGATATTGGGTAACTTATAAAGAAAAGAGGTTTAATTGACTCACAGTTCTGCATGGCTGGAGAAGGCCTCAGGAAACTTATAATCGTGGTGGAAGCCACCTCTTCACAGGGTGGCAGGAGAGAGAATGAGTGTCAGCAGGGGAAATGCCAGACATTTATAAAACTGTCAGCTCTCGTGAGAACTCACTCACTACCACGAGAACAGCATAGGGGAAACCACTCCCATGATTCAATTACCTCCTACCGGGTTCCTCCCATGACACATGGGGATTGTGGGAACTACAATTCAAGATGAGATTTGGGTGGGGACATAGCCAAACCATATCCTCTCTCTAATTTATTCTGGACAATAATCTAATGTGGAAGGAGTCACTATTTGCATTTTATGGGTGGGGAACTGAGCTTGTTGAGGATAAGGTCCTTGCACAATATCACAGAGCTAGTAAGGAGAAGAAAATTGAAGTGAAGCCTGTTCTCCTTCACTTTGACATTTTATTCTTACTATGATGCAATATAATCTCATCTGACACACACAATGTGTATACAAATTTGTGTCTTTGTTCACACTTCCAGATTCTCATGTATGTTTGTAGATTGCATTCTGGGATGTCTCAGATAATGCATGAATGCAGAAATAGTGGGATTGAATAATTGTGCACAGCAATAATCTTCAGGGTGTCTGTCAACAAGCCTTAGTTTAGAAATAAACAAAGTGAAACAAAACATGCAAATAAGGTAATAACAGGATGCTGCATTTACCCCTTGTCTCTTTAATAAACAACATGGAACCCTGAAACAGAGAAGGATTTAATGCTTGGGTGTGTGGAATCTCATCTAAATGCCTAACACAACTTCTATATCAAAGGCACTCTGTGACAGGAGGTATTGCATTTAGCTGCACCCGTTTGGGATACTTTTCTGAAGCAGTTATTGGAGGAAGAGATAAAAATAAAATTTTCAGTATAAACTTGTGCTAACTCTTACATTCACTTTTAATGAACAGGTCATCTGTGGTTCTAAGTATTTCTGCAGTTTTCTGTAGACCTCATTTCTTCCCTTCGACTGTAATGAGAGGGGAAGAGAAAAGTGGAGAGACACTCCAAGTCCTGCAATAGTTCATAAATATCTCTTTAAATATGAAACTGTCTAAACCCTCGGTGGCTATTACTTATTTATTAAGCTCCCTCTCCAAACTTCTCTCCATATCATGACCACTCTCTGAACTCACATGATGGTCTTTCAGTATGTCAAACATTGAACCATTCTCTCTCAGATCCTATCATTCTCTCTTACCCCTTTGCAATCACCTTTGCATTGGCCCACCTTCGCTTTTATGTTAAAATTCAGTGCAATGTGCAGTTTGCCACTGATTCTGTCATGTCCAATGCCCTGGGATCAGGCATGAATGTTGGAAATCATTCTTAGAACATGAATATGTTCTCCAACCAAAATCCTTTATCCAAAAGATAGAACCACAAGCCATGTCACTTTACATCTATCTAACAATACACTTATTTTTACAAAAACAAAGTAAAACACATAGGGTTCATTTAAAACATTTTTAAAACACACACACACACAAAAAAAAAAAAACAGTGAAAAAGAAGCATTTTTAAAAGCGCAACAAACACTCTCACCCCCAAATAACAATTTTAAATATTTTGGTGTGTACCTAAATGGTCTTTGTGTGTGCATTTTTTTGCACACCGTTTAGAATGTACTATACGTAATATTGTGAGTTCTCCTCTTAGTAGAATATAAGATTTTCACTTGCCAGTAAGAATGTCTTCTAATCATCATGAAAGAAGCACAAAGGGCATGCAGTTCTTAAAACACAAACAAAATAACATAAAAAGGGGGTAAAATTTTACTCCAAAAACTTAGTTTTGTATATGCCAGCTTGTTTACAAATCAAATAACATTCTTCCTAGTCTGCAATACAGTATATCTGGTATATTCTGGATGGTCTGTATAGCTGAGTGTTGTCTTGCTTATTCACATTTATTCTACCAGTTAATTGCCTTATAAATATTTTAGCTGATTCTAAGTTCCATGAGACAAGGTACCATATTTGTCCGATTTTCTCTGTAAATCCAATTCCTAGCACAATGCCAGGCACATAGTAGAAGCTTGGGAAGTATATATTGAATGAGCAAGTGATTGATCTCCATTTCCTGTCTAATCCCCAGGTGAAAATTAAATGCCAATCAAATGGCATTGAGATCAGACTCAGAGAAAAGGAAAACAAGGATGCTTCATTTTGGTAGTGAACGTAACAAGAGGTAAAGACACTCCTATCTAAAGCAGCATTGTGTTTTTTTTAAATTATTCTGCCTGTTTAGAGAAATAAATAATTACAATCCTTTTGTGAATTTCAATATGTTTAATCTCTGAAAGATTGGATCAAGCCAGGGAACCCTTATAAACATGTTAAGCTTTCTTAAATGCCTTTTGGGCAATTCTAAGACTTCTTCATGTTGGGTTGATGGTAATTAATACCATCCCAATAGTACACCTGAGCACTTTATTATTCCAAAATGCAAAGACAGGAAGCAGTCTTATAAAAACAGCAAGCAGAATTAGGTGACATCATTAAATATTGGGCACTCCATTGAATTCTGTGTGATGTTTTATAAGCCTCAGTATATGAGAAAATTGTGTGCATAAGATTCTAGATGTAGAAAGAATCCTGGCTCCTTTCCAGACTTATTTACCAATTGTACTTTATTTCTCCTTTAGAAGTAGGGATAAAAATAGTGTCTACCTCATAGAGTTATCACGGTAGTGATTAAATAAATTAATATCTAGAAGCATTGCCTAGCACAGAGTATGTACCACAAACTGTTTATACTTCTACCCCCAACAGATAGTTTCCATATTTCTCATTAGAAATGTTAAAATATTTTTTTACAGTAAAAGTTTTAAGAAAAAACAGAAGAGCACAAAAAATCACATTTCGTTCTCCATCCAGAGATAAGCATTGCTATTACAAATAAACATCATTTTATTTCAGTAATGCTGGTGGGTTTTAAGTGTTCACAGAATCTTTCACACTCCTCATTTTTGATTCTAGATCTTTGAGAAATTGCCACACTGTCTTCCACAATGGTGGAACTAATTTACACTCCCACCAACAGTGTAAAAGCATTCCTATTTCTCCACATCCTCTCCAGCAACTGTTGTTTCCTTACTTTTTAATAATCATCATTCTAACTGGCATGAGATGGTATCTCATTGTGGTTTTGATTTGTATTTCTGTAATGACTAGTGATGACGAGCTTTTTTTCATGTTTGTTGGCCACATACATGTCTTCTTTTGCGAAGTGTCTGTTCATAACTTTCTCTCACTTTTTGATGGGGTTGTTCGTTTTTTTCTTGTAAGTTTGTTAAAGTTCCTTGTGGATTCTGGATATGAGCCCTTTGTCAGACGGATAGATTGCAAAAATTTTCTCTCATTCGTAGGTTGCCTGTTTCCTCTGATGATATTTTCCTTTGCTGTGAAGAAGCTCTTTAGTTTAATTAGATCTCAACTGTTAATTTTGGCTTTTGTTGCCATTGCTTTCAGTGTTTTAGTTATGAAGTCTTTGACCATGCCTACGTCCTGAATGATATTGCCTAGGTTTTTGTCTAGGATTTTTACGGTTTTAGGTCTTACGTTTAAGTCTTAATCTATCTTGAGTTAATTTTTGTATAAGGTATAAGGAAGGCATCCAGTTTCAGTTTTCTGCATATGGCTGGCCAGTTTTCCAAACACCATTTATTAAATAGGGAATCTTTTCCCCATTGCTTGTTTTTGTCAGGTTTGTCAAAGATCAGATGGCTATAGATGTGTGGCATTACTTCTAAGGCCTCTATTCTGTTCCATTGGTCTATGTATCTGTTTTGGTACAAGTACCATGCTGTTTTGGTTACTGTAGTCTTATAGTATAGTCTGAAGTCAGGTAGCATGATGCCTCCACTTGCTTTTTGCTTAGGATTGTCTTGGCTATACAGGATCTTTTTTGGTTCCATATGAAATTTAAAGTAGTTTTTTAAATAATTCTGTGAAGAAAGTCAATGGTAGCTTGATAGGGATAGCATTGAATCTATAAATTACTTTGAGCAGTATAGCCATTGTCACAATATTGATTCTTCCTATCCATGAGCATGTAATGTTTTTGCATTCATTTGTGTCCTCTCTTACTTCCTTGAGCAGTGGTTTGTAGTTCTCCTTGAAGAGGTCTTTCACATCCCTTGTAAAATTGTATTCCTAGGTATTTTATTCTCTTTGTAGCAATTGTGAATGGGAGTTCACTCATAATTTGGCTTTCTGTTTATTATTGGCATATAGGAATACTTGTAATTTTTGCACATTGATTTTCTACCCTGAGAGTTTGCTGAAGTTGCCTATGAGCTTAAGGAGATTTTGGGTTTAAGCCACTAAGTTTTAGGGTACTTTGTTTCACGGCACTAAATAACTAAAAAAATGACTTTACTTAATCATGTATGATTTCTAGAATTTCTGTTAAATTTTTTCCTTTCAACTAAGTTCATTCTTTTTTCATAAACTTCCATTATAAAGTCTATATGTGGCTTCATCACTTCTTTGGATATTTTACCATAGTGTTTTAAAATCTCTTTTAGATTGTCTGTAGTTATTTGGGAAACAAACTCTATCACTTTTTGTATGCTTTTTCTCTCATGGATGTTTACTTCCTTGTGGGACTTGTAATTTCTGACTCTAAACTCACATGTCAGTGAGTTCAGGGAATTCCTTTAATTAGGAACACCTCTCTGTGGGTGGATTTACATGTGTTCCTCTGCTGAAACCCAATGGCTTCTTCCAGTTCAGACCAGTTCTATGTAGTTTGTGGTTTCCATATTTCACACTCAATAACTAGTGTGACCAAGGACCCTACATCCATGCATGATGTGATGCAGGCTTGGAATTCTGAGTTCTCGTTTTGGATTCTTTCACTGGGCAACTAACAAGTAAGCTTCCTTACAATGGCCCTGGAAGGCAGAGGAGCTTTTGAGCTCTCCTTTTACTGATTTCTGGTTTCTGACTTTATGCAGGAACCTTATTTCCAGCTCCCACCCACCATACAAACTTGAGGCTTCATTCTCCCATCCCCACAGAGACATTAACCTCCAGCATTGAATAAACACTTTGAGAACTCTAACGACTTCCCCTTCTTGCCTTCAAGATTAGCTATGTATTTAAAACATACTTTTCCAGGATTTCTATCTTGAAATGAGACCAGGAAATTTCATACATCAGTTGAATTTGCCCTATTAAACAGAAGTCCTCCAGAATCAGAATCTTCCCTATGTGTAACATTTTTTGTAAAATTATATTCATACTGGCTGTGCAATTTATTTTGCTTTTTAATTTAATATTATAATAAAATTATTAAAATTTCCCAATATTATTAAAACTCTGTGGAGTTTGAATGGTTATAAAATATCCCATCAAATGAATGCACACTGATTTACTTAATATTCCCCGTTTTTTGGATGTTGAGCTTTTCACTATTGATGAATAAGAACTAATTTTGTCTTTTGTATTCTTCAGAAAGAAAGGAGATATCTCAGTATTTTTTTTTTAAGAACTGAGGGTGGGAAGAGATGAAATAGTTTGTTCGTGTCCATACGACCAGAGACAGAAGGATACATTCAGGTAGTTTGACTCCAAAGTGAGCGCTCTTCCTAGGTGCAGTTTGGTGTCATATACTTTCTTAAGGAATAAAGGGCATGGAGAGCAACTGCATTCTCTAGCAACCCAGGTCTGCTTATGGAAAGCACCAGGAGATGACATCTCTCAGCACAGGTTTTGGTGATAGTGCTGGCTGGCAGGACCGGCCAGTCAATATGAATCTCCTAGAACTTGGGTTATTTATACTGATCTTTCTTAAAATGAAAACCAATATGGAGAACTGCAGCTGGGAAGCTCTGTAGTTTGAGCTTCAGAATATTTATAAAGACTCAAGTCCCTTGAACATACAAACACTTTTATTGCGTGCAATAAACATGCAATTTTATTGTGTGGTTCTCTTAACAAACTCTTTCCAAAACTTCACCATAATTTCTCATTCTCTTTGGTGATGATCAGAGTACAACTATAAAGTCTCTTCCCTTTTTTATTTCGTATTTGAAAGTATTATGTTCACTGAGACAACAGCATTAAATTTTGTTGATTCAATACAGTTTATTTAGTCCAAATATAAACTATTTCCAAACAAACATATGTGCTTACTTACAGGACCTCTCTACAAAGGGCTATTTTTCCACAAATACTGTTTAATCCTATTATTTGTTGCTCCATGACCATTACTACCCATAATATAGCATTCTTTCTCTTTTTTAACACACGAATACAAAAAATCATGTCAGATCCTCTTTAATATCACCCTGGATACCTTGGGGGATGAGATTCCGTGCCTTATATCATGAATAGTGGCTTACTATTCAATTTTGACTACAATAATCTACCCTATTGTCCAAGGTATTTGTGGCAACACCATGTAGCCTTTTTTCTTCTTTTGATAAAATAGATGCCTTGCCTAGTCTTGGACATCTCAGAACATGCCAAATTCCTCTTCAAAGCACAGCTTAGAAACCAGAACACGATGTGCGTTGGGTCTCAGAACACAATGAGCATGGGAGCTCCATTTTCATTGAGAACAGCTGCTCATTTGCTGTGGAGAAGAGGCCTCAGGGTTAGAAGGGACAGAACTGCTCAGCCTTTAATGTTTTTGCAAAATTATCTTGTTGACAAGTGCAGCATTATAAATTTGAATCCATTAGCTAAAAGGATCCATAAATATTTGAATAATTGCCTTTTTAGATTTCCACCAGTCTATCAAACTTGTCACATGTCCACTTCTTACATTTTTTTTTTCCACTGCTGAAAAGAAAAGGACTGAACTAAATCTTATGGTTGGTTTCTAGACATGGGTATTTTGTCCTTGCTTTCAAAATGGAAATGCTTTGCTGAACAGAAGTTGATTAACCAAATAAGATCAGTGTGTATTTGGTAGTAATGGCAAAAGGTGTACTCTCCATTAACATTTTCCTTCCCAATCCACACCGTGGCATCTGGCCAGCAGTGCTCCATTTCCTGGCCTTCCATGCAGGAACGTCCCCGTGATGAGCTCTGGCCAATAAAATGTGAGCAGATATGACCTAAGTCACATGCAAGGAGAGGTTTTATGGAACCCATATATCTCCTCTCCTGTTTCTTTTTCTCATTTTCTCGCTAGAAATGGAGAACTGTCGGGAAGTGAATGATAGAGCCATAAACTAGAAGGAACTTGGAATCTTGAACCACCTCCTGGAGTCAGGCAAGCCACATGCAAACCATGAACACCAACACTGATATGTTGCATGCTTGAAAATGCACTTCCACTGTGTTAAGCCATGGAAATTTGAAACTGGTTTCAGCAACTAGCAATAACGCAATTAAAACAGTGACCTATTATAAGTTAAAATGATAGCAAAACTTGTTTTTCATACTCTAGAATTTCAGATATATTTGTTTTTTTGTTTGTTTTTCAGAAGAGATCACCTAAATTTTGAAGTGGTGACCCTTGAATATTTCTAAAAGGGGAGATATGACTTGGCTCTGTGTTTTTTGTATTACACGAAGAGTCTATCAAAGACTGCCTGTCTGAACATCTTGATGACTAGCATAGGTAGGTGCTCGATACCTCTTTCTACCACCTGCTTGTCTGATTTCTAGCGAATGTGGTATAGCTCTCAACCAACAACTACAAATAACAGCATTCTGAACTCCTGGCAGAGAGTTCAGCCTCAAACTGTCCCTTTGGTGGTACCCATGGAAGGTCATTGTATACATTCATCCACATCTCTAGGCTTTCTTAAGGCTGTCAGTAGAGGAAACAGTTTACAACAGAACTTCATCCTGCAGCCCCTCTCAAACCATAACCATCTTCAGGGAATAACACTTTAGTATTCTCTCTGCCTATGAAATTATTGCAATGGTTAGCATTCACTGAGCTTTCACTATGTGCCAATTACTGTGCTAGATGTTCTATAAACATTATTCTTGCTAATCCTTATAACAACCCTGTAGGATTTACATAATTATCTCCAGGAAACTGAGACTTAGAACAGTTAACCAAGTTGCCAAAAGTTACACAGCTGGTAAGTTGTGGAGCATGAATCTAAACTTGGATCTGCCTTGTTCCAAAGCCATGTGCTGTGGGAATATCATTGAGAACATTATGAACATTCACATGAAAATTTATTTTATAACCCAGGGTTTCTCAACCTTGGATTATTGACATTCAGGGCCAGAAAATTCTTTGTTGTAAGGATGCTTGTAGGATGTTTAGCAGCATCTCTGGCCTCTACTCATGAGATGTGAGCTCCTCCCTTCTCTCAGTTTTGACCACTAAACACGTCTCAAGGTATAGCCAGATATTCCAGGGGATGGGTAATATTGCTCACAGTTGAGAACCACCATTAAAACTTAAATGTCAGAAATAAATGTTCTTCTCCTAAGGAACTGATGCACTCTTTTCTTTCTGATAAAGAAAATGATACAAGTGATCATGTCTCCATTTTTGCTGTGGCCACCAAGGAGCTCAAAGGCAAATTCAAGTTTCAACTATAGGCAATAGGTATTCCCAATGTCCTGGGCAATTTTCATTGGTCATTTTCTAATTCTTTATTTTCTCTGTCTTCTTGCCTGTCTTCTTTATTTTTCTACTTATTTTTCCCATTATAGATGTCTTCCTCTAAAGTCATTTGAAATGCTTCACAGAAGATAGCAAGGTATAGATACGGAAACATTTTTATACTGATTTTGAAATTGACTTGCTTAATTATTTGATCAAAGTTGAATCTTTCTAGGAATAAAAAATATTTCCGTTTTTTAAAAAAAATCTTTGAATAATTCTGTCTGATATTAAGCAAAATCAAAGTTGGATTAAAAAACTGCACTTTATTGAAATTTTCTGGCTCCCAGAATCTTATTTTAAAATGGGTTCAAGTGTATTAGAATACTTGAAAGAATAAAACGAAAACCAAGAAGAGCTTTGGAAATAAGTATTTTTTCAAGTTTTTCCACTGCAAGTGTTGAAAATATCATTCTATTAAAATATCTTTATTATTAAGATGCCATGGAGAAGGCACGATGATAAAATGGGTACCTTTCTAAGATACTTTTCTAAGATTTTGCTACTACTCATGCCCTGAATTGATGCACAAGGATTGGTTCAGCCAGTTCAGAGGCTCCACTTTTAGAATTCCACCACATGTTTTCACAAATGAATTTTCCAGTCTGTCAATTACTGGGGAGATAAAAATTGGTTCCAGAACAAAGGGTGACTCAGAGGCTCATTTGGAAATTTTGGATTTCTGGTTCTGCTTTGACAGATTTGGAAGAAGAGGCAAAACATTTCCTGTAAATACCATCACTGGGATGGATTCTCACTCTCCTGTTCCTCCATCAAACAGAAATCTATATTGTGCCTTGAGTTGAGCCCCAGAGAAATTATCAATATTCACACATCTGGCACAAATCTGTTGGAAGAAAAAAAGCCATCATGCCATCTGTATTTCTTCAATCATTTTACAGCACGGCTCCAGTCTCTGGCCGTCATTTTGTCACTCGGTCTTGTAAATATAAAGTTATATTACTTTTTGGCTTGTTTGAGGACACTGTTCATCATAAGGGGAGGATGAGGAGATGATGTCACTGCCAGGAAGAAGAAGAAGAAAAAAAAAAACTTCGCCTTTCTCAATCCCCCACCTTCCCCAGAGTGTGGAGGAGCCAAATTTCATCGAGTTTGGCACAGTTGTAGGAATTAACATGACTGAAATGTATGCCAGATTTCAAAACAATTTCTAACAGTTTCTGTGAGACCGTGTAAGCAACTGAAAATTGACATGTTGTGTTGTGCCCGAGTCAGCCAACTGCTGTCACTGCATAATTAGATTTTCCTGCATGAGAGGAAAGAGTTTTCCCTTAAAAAATTATGAAATAAAGCAGAAGCTAATATAAAATATAAATGGGCCCATTATTCGCAAAGAGGTAGACTTCCGCCAAAGAATGACTTTGGACACACACACACACATGTGCATGCACACACACTCTCACACACATACACACACACCTCCAGGAGAGGCCGATGGCCCTGGATTTCTGCACTTCACATGCAAAAAAATGCTCTTTGCAAAGGGAAGAGGATTTTCCGCACAGGCCAGATGGAAGTAGGCCCACTTGGCTGCCCAAGGAATGGCTGAAACCCAGAACCAAGAACAGATTTGGAGCTAATGAATGTGCGCTTCCTTCTGATATGGAATAATAGATGTAGCAGAGTATGTCGGGTGCCCCCAATACTTATTCTCCCCTTGTTCAACAGTAACAGTCATTTCTGCCTGGCACAAAGGCACCCAGCTAAAGGATATATTCTCCAGGCTCCCCTGCACCTCAGGATAACCATATAACTAGGTTCTGGCGAATGAGGTGTGAGAGGAAGTGGAAGTTTCCAGACTCCGTGTCTTGTCCTTAATGGGAAAGGAGTTGGTTCCCTCTGCTTTCTCCCTTCCCATCTTCTTGAGGGTGGGAGCACAGGCACCTTTGTCCCCAGAGGATGAGACTTACACCATGTGGACAAGAGCTGCACCCTGGAGGCGGCAGAGCCCTAAGGCAGAAAGTTCGAAGTCCCTGGTAATTTTAAGTCACCTTACTGACGTTGGACAACGTTCTGCACTGTTCCATGAGAGAAAAAGAACTTACTGCTCATTTAAACCATAGTATTTTGGGGTTTCATATAGCAGCAGCCTTCTCTGCATCCTAACTAATACTGCTCTCTTGAAAATGACCTTCAGAGTACATCAGAGCTAGACCTTGCAGACGAGAGTGTTTACATCCAAGGACACATGTATCATTGTTTTCTAGTCATGCCTTTCAAGGTAAAGACCCTTTTTCAAACAATTGTATATGTTCAAAAGGCAAATTATAATGCAAAATATCATTCATGTGTGATAAGGTGATTACAATTACTGTTACCATTTTACAAATGAAACTGTAGTTTAGAGAAATGAAAAAACTTACCAAAAATTACATGGCTAAAAATTTTGGTATTTTTTTTTAAACATTACACAGGTGAAATTGGTCTGTAGCACATGGAAAGGCATTCAAAAAATATTGGCTAATTAACTGAATCAGTGACTACATTCTTAAAATACGGCAGTAGAGCCAAAACTAGAACTCAGGTCTCCAGCTTTAAAGACAGTCACTTTTAATTCTGCACTCTCTTTGCTCCCTATGTCTTAAATTAGGATACTTTAAGTTAAATTTGTGAGTAAAAGTTTCAGTGCAGCTGTTAAAAAATAATTTAAAAAATTTTAATTCGCTTAAATCTTGCATCAAGTTTTTCCCTCCCCCACGCCCTACAGCCAATAACAGAAACCTTTAACTTAAACTGGCTTAATTATTAATGGGGCCTTGTTGACTGATGTCACTGAATCCCCAGAATATGATTCATGCCATCCCTCAGCACAGCTCCTCTCCAAGTTGGCTTCTCTCCCGGGTTCCATATGATATCAGCATGGCTGCCAACCCCTCCAGGCCTATATCCCATCCCGTTTAATTCCAACAGAAAGGAGCCTTTCCTCCTTGGACTGATTGCTTTATAGGCCTGTTTGTCAACTAAAAATATGTCCTATAGCAGCAGTCCCCAATCTTCTTGGCACCAAAGACTGGTTCTGTGGAAGACAATGTTTCCATGGACTGGAGGTTGGGGTTTGGTTTCAGGATGATTCAAGCGTATTACATTTATTGTGCACTTTAGTTCTATTATTACTTTGTAATATTTAATGAAATAATTATACAACTCACCATAATGTAGAATCAGTGGAACCCCCGAGCTTGTTTTCCTGAAACTAGATGATCCCATCTGGGGGTGATGGGAGACAATGACAGATGACATCAGGCATTAGATTCTCTTAAGGAGGGTGCAACCTAGGTCCCTTTCATTCACAGTTCACAATAGGGTTTGCATTCCTGTGAGAATCTAATGCTCCGGCTGATCTGACTTAGGTGGTAATGTGAGCAATGGGGAAGAGCTGTAAATACAGTTGAAGCTTCACTTGGTCACCCGTTGCTCACCAGCCTGCTGTGCCGCTCTGTCCCTAACAGGCCATGGATGGTATGGGTCTGTGGCCCTGGGACTGGGGAACTATGTCATAGAAAGTTCAGAACTCTGATTGGTCAGACCACTGGCTCTAAGAGTATAAGATATGTGGTTCCCGAGAGGTCGAACAGAGTGCTGTTCCCAAAAGGAAAGGAAAAAGATATTGGGTAAGCAACAATAACAAATGCCCACTGCAAGACTTTTTATATATTTAAAGCTGCGCCATGATAGGAATCACTTATGTTTTACTATGCCCTTCCCCAACTTTGGCCTAAACTGTTATTCTCAAGAGTCCTTGACTGATTTCTAGTTCTAGACACATACTCATAAACATGTACACACTGATGTATACACAATCAGTACACACATTCAGATACACACACACTGCTCATTCCTCTGCCCAGTGCTGTTCTAATTTCCCTAAATATCACTCATCTCTGGATGCAGCACTCTCCAGGGGCAATCCCACACCACAGTCCTGGGTTCCAACCACCAGTTGGTCTGTAAAAAATCGGTTGTATAATCTTGAGCAAGTAACATATAACCTTTGTAAGTTTTGATATCCTCATGTGATAATGGGATCACAGTCATTCTCACCTCATTGAGAGGATGAAACAAAGAATACACATAATACTCTAAACCCAAGGCCTAAACTTACAGTGTATGCTAGTCAGTACAGGTGGTAAGTCACTGAGCCCCCCTCTCCAATCTGCTTTCCTCTAGAGACTCCTAATTTCTGCAGACAATCTGGCCTGAACAGTTCTTCTTTGAACTTCCATAACACTTAGAATTGATGCAATGTTTATTGGCTCTGAGGCATAAACTATTTGCATTAGTTATTTGTCTTCCCAATAGATCAACATCTGTGCCAGAGGTTGGCCCCATTCCCACACTGTGATTCTAACCTCTTTTTGAAGGCTGAACTTCATAGTAGATCTGCAGTAGGCTAGACCAGGGTCCAACACCCAGTTTTGCTATTCACTAATGAGATCATAAGCAAATTATTTAACTCATATAAACTTCAGTTTTCTCCCTGCAAAATACAGTTGATGTCAAAAATAAAGAAGACAATGTATATACAGTGCTTTAGTATGGTTCCAGGCACAGAGCAAATACTTTAAATGACAGCCATAATTTTATATTACATGTATTTTTAACCTGTTTCCTTGCTGCAATTTCCTACCTTAATCATCCTGAGAAATGGCCATAGAATGAGTTTAATTGACCTAAAATCCCACCTCTTCTGTGAATGATCAAATCAATCCCCTGACATGTTTGCAAATATCATTTGTCTATGTGGTTACATCATGGCAGAAGGTACACTCAGATTTTTGACTAAGGAAATTTTTCAGCCAAGTTCAGAGCCAGAATAATGACAGGGAACTGAGAATAGATGAGTTCCTATTATGAACTGAAAATGCACTGGAGACTACTTTTATTGTCTCATTGGGTCTTTCAATAATCCTGAATAACGAACCACCCATAATACGTAGTGGCTTAAAACAATAATCATGTAATATTTTCACTATTCAGTGGGTTGGCTGCATAGTTTTTCCAGCGGTTTTATTTGGGCTCATTCATACAACTGCATTCAACTAGATGAGGAGGTGTGCTGTAATGTTCAAAGTAACCACACTCATAAGTCTGGAAGTGGCCACTGCCTATTAGTTAGACCACCTTGATTCTACTTCAAGTCATCTCTCATGTGGGCCAAATCATCTTCCTTGCAGCATAGTAGTCTCAGGGCAGAGTTCCAACAGACAGGTTCCAACAGGGTGAGCACCAATGGGCTAGTGATAATCAAGTCTCAGCTTGCATGGTTTCTTCCCATGGAGAGTAATGTTTCACTGGTCAAATAAGTCACATAATCAAGCTCAAGGCTAATCTTGATGGGCACTTAGCCTCCACCATTGATTGAAAGGGGTGGCAAAGAACCTTTGGCCATTTTTAATCTATTACAGAGAGTTTAAACAAGGTAACCAAAATGACAACCAAGTGACAGAGTTTAGAATCAAATTCAAGTTTGAATGTCCATGTATTTCTTTCACTACACTGATAAATAGTATCAGAATAGATGAAGAATGGTAATTTGCATAATCACTTAGATGTGTGTTTTATTTCTTGTAACACATATTTGGTCCCTACCATGTAATAGATATCATTCCCACCTCTGGGGATAGAGCAGTATACAAGACAACCAAAGACCCTGCCTTTTGTAGGATAAGAACATGTTGTAATTAAGATTAATGGGATGACAGTAACCAAAGAAGGGAAGACTTTAGATTGATCGGTTAGGAAAGGCCTCTCTGGGGAAGCCTGAAACAAGTGTGGAGAAATGAAGGCAGACACGGAAGAATTGTTTTTAAGCCAGTGTCTAGCAATTGCAAAATCCCCAAGGCAAGAAAGTGTGGTGTCCAAGGGACACAAATTTAACCAGCATGGCTAGAACAGAGAGGGCAAGAGTTCTGAAAAGCAGAAAGAGACTAGACCTTATGGGATCTTGCAGGCACAGAAAGGTGCTTGGATGTTATTCTAATTGAAATGGGAAGCAACTGGAGCATCCTAAGCAGGGGATTAATCTAGTATACCTTTGACCTGGGTAACACTTGTTAAGGCGCTATAGCTCTAGCTGCTAGGTAGTATGTAGATTACGAGGCAGGAGAGGAGAAGCAGAACTCAGTTGGAAGGTTAAGTGCTGACTGTGGCAGTGGGCATAGAGAGAGAGGATATTCTGTGGCACACTTTGGCATAAAGGTTTATGAAACTTTGTGATGGATTTCTTATGGGATGCTGGCCAGTAAGGATTGAATACCAGGAATAGAGTTAAGAATGTCAGCAAATGCCACTCACCGGGTTCACAAATAATCAACAAACGGTGAGCCTACCTAATTGTAAAACAAAATACCTTTTGTTCTACCTTGTTTTCAAATAACATGAATAAGAGTCTTTTTAGATTCTTTTCAAATTCATACAGGTGGAAAGGACAAAACGCTTTAGTGATGGGCAAAGGGAGAAACAGGAATTCAGAAATGCATACTTCCTAGTTGCTGAGAATGCTTTATATCCCAATCACCTTCTCTTATTTGAATATGAGCGTTCACCTATAAACCAAAAGGCAGTCAAATCTAATAATGAGAAAAGAAAAGATGATCATCACCTGGGTTGTATCCCATTGTCCATATGGACACTTAATCAACGATACATCCCAATACAGTGCAATAATCATGGCAAAAGTAATATTTCTCAATAAAATTGAAACACATTGCCTCTCCCTAATCTACTTCCCAATCCCCATGGCTCCTCCAACCTCTATTCAGACCTTTTCCAATTCACAAAATCTAAAATTGCCCTTGGCACATATATAAGTGGAGCAAACATCCAACTTTTACGCATACCTGTTAGCTTCAAAATACCTAAATCAACCCGTATGATTCAGGAGGCAGCTACACTGTGTCAAGGCAAAAGACCTAGATCCCCATCTTGTCTAATAAATTACATCTTGAGACTTAGTTCTCTGTTGTCTGCATATTTTTCCTGCATAAATCTTCCCCAAACAATAAATCATCTTTCTGCCTTACCCATCATGTATGGGCTCATTACTTCACACATCATAATTATAATCAACGAACAAAACTCAAGAAAAAAAATCTTAACAATGGAATGGTACTTTTTTTCTTAACATCAGTGCAACTTTACATGATCAAAGCTTGTAATAAGATAGATGGGTGCTTTGGATAATTTCATTGTAGGTCTTTTTATATTTTGCAGAAATTCTTAACAGGTCCAACCACCTAAGGAAAAAATAGCTCCTTTTGCCTTTAAGACTTCTAACTCTGATTTTTTTAAGTGCACAGATAACTTTAATATCTAAATTGAAAAATGAGAAGAATATCCGTAGGGAAAAAGGAGCTCATTGCTGCCTCCCTGAAGTTCATCAAATGTTGTCACATATTTCTCTAACATTTTTGACTTGGTTAAGTGCAAATTTAGGTGAACACACTCTTTTCCCAGGGTTCATGGCAACAGGAATATAATATGTATTTTCTGATTAATGCGTGCAGCTCTACAGTCTGAGTGATCTTAGGCAAAAGGAACTTCCTAGAGGCAGAGGGCAGAACCAATGACCTCTCATTTCCATTATTTCATGACTTGCTTGTCCCTAACTTTTTGAACTCTCTCTTCAAACTCCTTCTCAGGTACATTTGTGGGATATAAAGCCCCCAAATCCCCATTCTCAAAAGTTAAATCATAAAGGAGAGTATACATTAATTTCTGCTAAAACTATGGAAAAACACTTAGTTATTAATAGGTGAAAGTTTAAAAAAAAAAGCTCACCTTTAGTCTCATCAATCAAGTTATTATATCACTTGGGAAACCAGTGAATTATAATTCATGCAATTAATGAAACACTACCATACATATAAGTCCAAATCTTTAATGTGTGATTTTTTTTTACAGCAATGTATAATTCATTGATAGACAAGATTCCCTTGTCCATCTCACTTTTTATTTCATGGTTATTATTGATGCCATTTCCTGTGGCTTGTGGTTATCAGGGACAAATTGGAATTGACTCCTAGGTCATGAGAAACCCAGTCTTGACTAGAAAGCTTATAAAACGCTGACCCCACACAGTAAGGCTGCCCCTGAGAAGATTGTATTTGCAAACCATGAACATCCCATTTTACGTTATAAAATATTTCTCTCAATCTTTCTCTCCTATTAGCTATGTGCCTTGGTTTTTCCGTCTATTGAATTTGGGGCTTTTAGTCAGGATTCAATGAGTTAACACTTGCAAAATGCTTAGGATGGTATCTGGTAAGTGTTAGAGTATTTGTAGTGTTGTGGCTATTGTTATCATATTTCTTCATTTAGTAAACTTATATGTGTTCTTCCTAACTTAACTGTTTAAGCCCTTCTCTGAGATGGCTTCTTCACCTTCATAGGCAAAGTTAGTCATCTCTTCTTCTCTACTTCTATATTTCTTTAGAAATGTGATTATGATGTTTGTTCTTACATCTGTCTCCCACACTAATCTCTGTCTGCCACTTTAGTTGGTGTCTTTCCAGAGCAGACACAGTGTCTTCTGTGTTTCCACACCAGGTACCAGCATATCTCCTTGCATATGCAAATGAAGAAATGAATCTGCTTCTGGCAAGTGTATTGGTAAGTAATTTAGGGTGCTTCTAGAAATAAATATAAGCATAATAAATCATTTTGCTTAGTCTTCACATTTTTCAAAGCTTCATTTGAATTAAAATATCACCATTTTGCAAGAATAAAAGAATCAAGTCAATGATCAAGGGCTGTTGTACCAGAAAAAATAGCTGCAACTGGATAGTATGTACCTCCTGATGGAGAAACCAACACTACCTCTGACATAGTCCTTTCTCCCCAAAAAAGAAGTGCCCCTGAATTAGACTAACCCCTTTCACCTGTTGATTGACTTATAGAAAATACAGGGAACAGAGGAACATGTCATCAGACACGATGATGATGAAGTTAGTAAATTCCAGACCGTGACAAACTCTGCAGGGCAAACTGCAAAATAAATGATCAAATAAATTTCAGGTGAATAAAAAGAAAAAGAGAAACCTGTAAATTGAAAGGGACTTAAGAGACATGTCACCCAATTGCAATATGTGAAATGTACTTGGATCCTGATTTAAACAGGATCCAAATACTAAAATTCTAAAATAAATGAAATACTGCCTGAAGATTTGATAGTTTTTCAGTTTGGTCTACGTAGGGCTTAAAACGTTTTTGAATAAGTTGCCAATATTCAGAACTCATAAGATTTCATGTAAAAATCTATATTTGGGGCTTTCCTTGAAAAAAAAATAGAAGATCTGGCAACACTGGGCTCATGTTTCTAGCAAGTCCTTAGAAACTCAAGTTCTGAAGCAGGAGAGGGATTTGCTGAAGGTAACATTTTATGGAGTAGCATAGACACTGCATTTAAGGGGAAAAAAATAATAAAATCAGAAATGCTTTCAAAATCTCGTCTGATAATGAAGTCCCAGCCAACTCAGAGTCAGATAGAGTGGAAAGAAAGGAGGAAACATCCATGTACAGACGTGTCAACAGGACTTGGGGACAGAATGGACTTGAGAAATGAAGGGAGGAATGAATCATAATTAGCTCTAGGTCATATAACCTCCAAGACTAGAAGAATGAGGATTTGGGAGAAGGACCTTTGCCACACTGAGATTCTTAGAAACCAGGAAGGATGTCAAATGTGTCTTAGCATCTTCCGAGATATGGTGACACAAGAGGTCAATATACACAATTACTTAAACCAAATAACAGTGCAGTTTCCACCTGGACATCTTTTAGACACCGAGAAATATAGAAACAAGATTTATGTAAGAGGCAGGCAATGTAGATATTGGAGAACTGGTTAGCCCTCTGATGACTGCTTCAAAAGATACAAGACCAAGGGATAATCAGCCCTCCAATCAAGAATAGTATTAAGATCAGAGGAAGGAGTATCCATGAATAGTGGATGCACATGGCCAGTGTGCATCTGATGAAGGCAAAGCAAAGGAATGTTTGTGTGCTCCAGAGAAATTTCTTGAAGGAATCACCTCTTCTTGAACCATCTCATGAAGGAATTGTAGACACAGAACAAGAATGTGCGATCAGTAAGACAAAGTTTGCACTAACTCAACCAATATTTAATGAGTGTCTGCTAAGTTAACAACACATACAACATACCTCTCCACTTGCTGTATTTTTCTTCACAGCACTTATCAATGGCAGACATCATATTCTATGTTATACATGCACTTACTTGCCTGATTCTCACCCGTCTCCCCCAGTAGAATGCAAGCTCCGTGAGCCCCAGGACTTCTTCAGTTAATCAGCATATCCCCAAGGCTTTGAACAGTTCCTGAAACATAGCTGAGTTCTCAAGCAATATTATTTGGAAGTGTCCATCCTCATGGACTCACAGCCAAGGTGAGAGTCAGAAAACTGAGCTGGCCACTATATACAGTGTGTGCAGAGTGGAAAGTTCACGAGATTGAGAAAGCACTCAGGCTTCCCCGAAGCATCACCGGAAGAAACACTGTTGTCCAATCCGGCAGACACGCCACCTCATGGAAAAAGAAACTCAGAGAGTTCATTCTCTTTGCCTATTTGTTAAATAGTGGATACTGAAAGACATACAGTCCAAAGCTACAGGGATGACAAAATCACACCAGTTGTCGGCTTCTATATCCACACCTTATACAAATTAAAAATTGTGTGTGATTTTCTCACCAAATTGGTTGGTTTCTGGTAGCACTTAAATGGGGGTAGGGAGATACAAGCTGGAGATGAGTGTGTCCGTGCCATTTCATGAGACACACAAAATCAGCTTAACTTTGGTGGAATTAATTCAAAGCACTGGATGACGGCTTTGCGTGTGTGTGTGTGTTCCATTAGCTTGCATTTTCAGCCTTGTGAGGGAAATCAGGGAACACTCATCATGCACTACCCAGGGGGTTGGTAGACAGACGCTTCCCCTCTCACAGCGGCTAGCCAGTCTGAATATCAGGGTAGACACCACCACCCATCTTATCGAAACGCTTCCATTGCAAAGCAGCAAGAACTTGTCAGATACAGATGGTGATGCTGACTTCTCAATAGGGGAAAAAAAGGACCTAAATTAGACTTCTATAAAAAGAATATTGCATATTTATTTCCACAATAACACCCAGGAAAAACGTTAGTCAAGAAGCAAGCAATTGGGTGAATAAATAAGCTTGTCTTTGTTCTCATCAATTAAGTTATTACATCAGTTGGAAAACCAGTGAATTATAATACAGATGTTTAATGAAACACTGCTGAGCCTATAAGTCAAACTCCTATTTTGTGGTGTGATTTTGGCTGCATAGTTTTGTGTGTGTTAAACCGTATTTATTAGCTGATACCCATTATTATTTTGAGCAAGGTATAATTCAGTTGTCAGGCTCTATCGCAGGCAAGGAGATTTAATCAGTAAGAGGCGCTTTGCTACTGAGTATAAAACAATGTGGGTTTCATGAAGCAATCACGGCAGTGTGAAAAAATGGGATTAATTAGTATTGTACAGGAACAGGCAGTATGCTCATTAAAACCTTGTGAGGTGGCTCTTGATAAACTGCCACTTGATAGGACCGCATTAATGTGACAAGGCAAAGACTTCATTTCCAAATCCTTTCTGATTGTATCTCGCTTTTAAGTTACCTGAAATGACCTGCGTTGGTGTTTGGAATACAAAGATCAAAATGACTGCCAGGGATCCCCGAGCCACATGGACCCAGGAAGCCAAGCATAGATGGGGAAGCTTCAAAGACAACTTTTTTTGAACTCGCAGTCAAACATGAATCAATAACTGCAAATGAGGCAGCGCCGGGGGTGGTGGATTTGCATTTGCACTCGGCAGGTTGGGCAGAAACTAATTTGACAATTGGCAACCCACCTTAACGAAGGCCACATACAAATCCTCTGTTTGTTTACCCAGAGCTGGGGATGGTTGGAAATGTACACGGCCCGAGGAAGTGATCGGGGGCTCCAGAGAGATATGGGGGATCTGGGAGGAGACCGGGAAGGCAGGAACTCAGAGGGCTGGTCTTTCACATACCTCTCTCTTAGTGCTGGTGATAATTACAGTCATGTGTTGCTTAACGACGGGGGTAGGTTCTGAGAAATGCGTTGTTAGGCGATTTTATCATTGTGTGAATATCACAGAGTGCACGGATATAAACGTAGATGGCATACCTAGGCTATATGGGTTAGCCTCCTGCTCCTGGTCTACAAACGTGTGCAATGCATGACTGTACTGAGTTCTGCAGGTAAATGTAATACAATGGTTAGTATTTGTGTATCTAAACATGCCTAAACGTAGAAATATTGTATATACAATCCTTTGTTGACCAGAAAGTCGTTATGCAGCTCATGACGGTATTCAGATTTCCAGAATGCCTCTCTTGCTTCCTGAAATGTAGAGTCATTAATTATTTTGTGTTGTTTCCACAGTAAAAGCATCTGCACATGAAAAAAGCCCTGTGAGAACAATCTGCTTTGGGTAAGGAATATTTTTGATGTGTTTTGGACTCACTTTCCTCTTTGTGCATCCGATTTTATTCTCTTTCAGACATGGAACGGTTTGGGTTGAATGTTCATGCTACAGTCATTTGGGGAGGGGGTGTGCTCTCAATTTAATGTCTGTGGAAATGCATTCTGAGCA
This sequence comes from Cacajao melanocephalus, assembly GCA_963573385.1. NCBI lineage: Eukaryota > Metazoa > Chordata > Mammalia > Primates > Pitheciidae > Cacajao > Cacajao melanocephalus. Next base: position 10,267 of record CAUYLG010005780.1, on the reverse strand, counting down.
GTCCACCAAATCCATACTTTCCTCAAAGGGTCTTCTCTTACCTGTATCCCTCCAGCTTCTCACTTCCTTGGCGGCTTTAGTTAACATAGCATGTAAGGCAATTGTACATAGCACAACTATTTGTTGAGGGTATATCTAGGACTAGAAAATGCTGCTCAGAAACCTAAAAATCCCTGCACCCACCCACCCCTAATCATTTTACTAGAAGAAATTAAGCTTGTTTCATCTCACCAGTATATTAAATTAATGCTTTCTACCATGAAGCTCAAGTCCTCAGCTCACAATTATAGGTTGTTTGCAATTGAACTTGGGTAATTCCACTGCAATCTGCAGATTCAAAGCACTGGGCAGAAGTCAGGCTACCTGAGCAGGCTAGACGGGATTAAATACATCGCTTTAGCAAGTGATGTGTTGCAACATTATTAATTGAAACCCTAACATCTCATTGTTGTGATCTGAGCTGCATGATGTAATGCAATATGACAGCCATTGAATTAACAGAAAATGGAATTCATTTCTCAAAATTTCACACAAAGTAAAGGCACAGAGACAGACAAAAATAAAGGGAGAAAGACAGACAGAGAAATACCTTGAATACTTTTTCTGTATTCGATTGAGTCTGTCTCTATCTGGTAGCATTTGGAGTATTTTTTAGCATCAGCCCATTTGCAGAGAGATCCTTGCCATCTTATTTATTCCTCTGTAATGCAAAGGAGTGAATATGTTCCTATTTTGTTTCTTTTATTTTAGCCAGTGAATTACATAGAGGTAATACGCAGTAAGTGGAAGTTCAAGCATTACCATTTATGCATGACACAGTAATAGGAAATTTTCTGCCCCTCTTAGCTTGATGAGAACCTTCTGCAAAGACTCTACAACTCCTTCAGGTAGTAGCCACCTACTTGATTTATAATCTTGCAGTGGCGGAAGAGGTTAGCTGGGTAATTTAAATTGCTAGATTTCACTAATGAACTAAGGCCAGGGAGAAAGCACTTTATGTTGTAAAGGCTCCATTTCACCTTCCTTATGCCCCACATACTTTATCTCCAAATTTTTACATTATTTATATAAAAAGGGAAATGGCTCTCTCACGGGAAAATGAGTGAGCAAAGCATCTCTGCTGATGGGGTATCTTTTATAATTCACTGCAAGTCAGATACCCTCTCTCAGGGCAATAAAAATAAAGTCACCAGATTTAGTGACTAAAAATACAGGATGCCAAGTTAAATTTGAATATCGGAAAAACAGTAAAGAATGCAATATTGGAAATATTCATATTGAAAGTTATTTGTTGCTTATGTAAAATTTAAATTTAACTGGGCTTCCTACATTTTATCTGGAGTCCTAAAGTAAAAAGAAAGTAGAAAGAAGCCCTACTTGGCCCACTGACGCCATTACATGAAATCTCAGAAGCAAATGCCCTGCAAAGCTTGGGAAACCAACTGTCCAAAGAAGCCTTCTGGCATTTCTTCCTCTCAGTGGAGCATTTTAATTCAGCAGATTACTAAAGGCTTCACTAAGCTTTGAAATAAACTGTTGCTCACTTTTTTCCAACTTGGATAAAGAAGTTTGTTTCTTTGTTTGTTTTCTGTCACCCAGGCTGGAGTGCAGTGATGCAATCTCAGCTCACTGCAACCTCCTCCTCCCAGGTTCAAGCGATTCTCCTGCCTCAGCCTCACGAGTAGCTGGGACTACAGGCGTGTGCCACCATGCCCAGCTAATTTTTGTGTTTTTAGTTGAGACAGGGTTTCACCATATTGGCCAGGCTGGTCTCGAACTCCTGACCTTGTGATCCACCCTCCTCAGTCTCCCACCGTGCTGGGATTACCGGCATGAGCCACCACGCCCAGCTGAGACTTTGTATAAAGAAAATATACAGTGGCTCTCAAACCTGAGGAATCCTAGAGCCTTCCACCATCATCACTCAAGTATCGAATACCTACACCTATCTCCATAAACTGCAGTTTCAAAAACATCAATCTAATATGTACCCCAAAGAACAGAAACAGATACACAGACAAATCCATGCAGATACGTGTCTATGGAAGCACCGCTCACAATAACCGAAAGAGTTGTAGAAGCAACCCAAAGGGCCATCCACTGATGAATGGATAATCAAATTGTGGTCTATACCTACAGTGAAATATTATTCAGCCATAAAAAGGAATGAAGTACTAATCCATGCTGCAATGTGGATGAAGCTAAAAAACTATGCTAAGTGGAATAAGCCAGACATGAAAGGTCACATATTCTATGATTCATTTTACATGAAACATACAGAATAGGCAAATCTGTAGAAACATAAAGCACCTTAGGGGATTTCAGGAGCCTGGAAAGGTATGAGGTGAAATGTGGATGGGAGAGTGACTGATAATGGATACAGCTGTCCTTTTTGGGAGATGAAAATGTTTTGGAACTAAGTAGAGGTGGTGGCTGCATGGCATTGTGCTAAATGTGTTAAATGACACTGAATTGCTCACTTTAAAATGATGAATTTTATGTAAATGTCATCTCAATAAAATAAATAAAAAACAAACAAGTCATGTCTTAATGAGAAGATGAAATTTGCTAGTCTGCTTTTAGAATCATTTTGAATTCTTTACCAGCTGTGAAAAGAACTTCTCATTTTCCATAAAGCTTATTAACTAAAAGACATTTCCATATAAGGTATTAACTAATATGAATTGAGCAGATATTAAAGAGTCACAGGTAGCCTTGCAGACCCTTCATGCAAATTATTAGAAAATGGTGCCCCACTGGGGGCCACTTGATGGGCCAAGGCTTTGAGGTTCATGTATAATCTTTGTTGTATATTTTTCTTTGCTTTTTTTAAAGAATAAGCTTCTAAAATGTAAAAAATCACTCTTCACTCACAGTCTACACAGTAAACATTCCACAGGGTCTAACTGGCTCACAGATAGCAGTTTTGCAACTTCTGCTCTGTATCTTGATTTGGTGTTGGTTGCATGGATGTATGTATTTGTCAAAACTCACTGATCAACACATTTAAGACCTATGCTTTATACTATATGTATTCTCAATACAATATAGAAACGTGCCTGACAATTGAGTTAATGCTCAAATGAATGTTAGCTAATATTATTTCAGCTTCATATAAATGACATACTTTATTTTCAATTATAACAAAGAATTATTCTTCTGCATTATAAAACAAATTCAAGCTATATATGTGTGTGTGTGTGTATATATGTATATATATATATACACACATACAAGATATATATGTACACACACATATAAATATGAGAGACAGGAAGAGAGATTGAGAGAGATAGACTCAGTCTGTCACCCACACCCAGGCTGGAATGCAGTGGCATGATCTCGGCTTACTGCAACCTCTGCCTCCTGAGAAGCTAGGACCATAGGTGCGCACCACCAAGCCCAGCTGATTTTTTGTATTTTGAGTAGAGATGGGGTTCCACCATATTTTCTAGGCTGGTTTCAAACTCCTGAGTCCAAGCCACCCACCCACCTCAGCCTCCCCGATGCTGGGATTACAGGCCTGAGCTACTGCATCTGGCCTCTAGCAATATCTTTTAAGATCTCCATTGTGATTCCCTCAACACCCTACTACTGCCCATACACACACTTCTGTTCCCTTCTCACAAAGAGAATTTGATTTATTAACACAGTATCTTAAACCTGGGGGCACTGCAACCCAGAAATAAATATTTTCAGACCTCAAGGGGTCCTTGAACCCCAGTCAGAGAAACAAGCATCTGTGAGGGACCAGTCTGTTCCTCCTACCTGGTGCCTAAGAAAGAACTAACCATAAGACCACAAGGCTATCTTGCCTTTGATTAGCATGCTGCATGTCTCCTTTCCCAGTGAGAGCTCTTACTAGTGTCAGCATTGAGAGGAAGATGTTTTTGAAGAATGAGAATGTGTTGCTTTTAGGATCTAGCCAGATAACCATTTGAAACATTTCCAAAGGCTAAGACACTATTTTTGAGAATATTTTCTGTGCATTCATATTTACTTATGCACATATTGGCATCACTTTTCACTCATGCTGAAGAGTATTTCCTATGGAACCAGCAGTTCAAAACTGCTGAGTAAAACTGCATTAGAAAGTGTCATGAAGAAAACTCCATGTGGAGTGAAAAAGTTCTCATCTGTTTCCAACAATGGAAGCCCTGGTATTGGTGGCAATATGAAATGTGAAAGTATTTTGCTAATTGAAGCTTATGAGAACACTGAGGCATGGCTGCCACAAACCAAATGATTGAACTTTTTCTTAAAGTTCCATCAGAACCTTGAAGTTGAGAGATTGCTGGGAGTATACTGTTCCTAGCTAGGGCTTCTGATATGTACATTTCTTCTTTCCTTCTTTCTTTTTTTCTTTCTCTTTCTCTCTCTCTTTCTCTTTATTTTTCTGCCTTTCTTCTATGTGCCATATAATTGGGATGGGGAACAAACTGCTTAATTAATGGAATAAATTTAATTCTTTTGAACCCTTTTTATCACTTTTCATGTCTATATGTCTATGGTTGCCACGTTATTTGGAAAGGGGAGAAAGAACAAGGAGGTGCTGTCTACTGTCCTTGAGGAGCCCACAGTCCCATTGGGCAGATAAGATGACACACTCACACCCTCATTACAGCAGATATAATGCCTGCTCTTGAACCTTAGGTTCCCTGATGCATTTAATCATCATGATACCTGTGGAAAATACATGCTATTTTTACATACATTTCACGGATACAATAACTGAAGCTAGTCAAGTAACCTGATCAAGATTTGACCTGAACAATAAGAAACAGTAATGGAGCCAGCATTAACACACAGTTCCACCTGATTCTAGATCCTATGTTCTTAAACCATATCTCTTTACTGAGTTCTTGAACATAACTGAAAACATAAGTAACTATGGGCCACATAGTAGCTAAAATTCCAGAAAAGAATCCAAGATGACTAAGGACTAGAATGGAAAAACAACAAATTAAGTAAGACTTTAGCTGCACCCAAAAATAGGAGTAATGTCTGAGTATACAATGCTAGGAGAGAATGGTATTTCATAAAGAGATCTCAACTTATCTGGGATGGATTCCTGGAACTGCCAATAAAAGAAATTAAATTCTCACAAGGGGACTTCAGTCCAATTAAAACAGCTTCAATTCATTTGCTGTCAAGCATTGTCTTTTTACAGATACCCTGATCTGTTAAAATTGATCAGGACATGAATATTGCAAAAAAAAGAAAAATCACTCTTGTTCATGGTTGGAACAGTAACAAGTTGTAGAATTTTGGGCAACTAACTCACATTAGAATACTGCAGGGAGCACTGCAATTTTGCCTGGTAAATGTGGTTGGGTATCGTGTCTCAAATACAAATTGATGCACAGTTTATGTACATAAAGGATGAAGAGAGAAAGGTGAAAAGGAATGAAGAATTGCTAAATAATTCCAAAGGAGTATCTAGTCTAGAAACAACTAAACTGTGTCGTTTCTCTCTTCTACACTAGGTAATAAAGACTGAGTAACTTTCCTAAACTGTCAAAAGGGATATCGTTGGCAAACTAGCTGAGTGCCTGGGAAATGCCCTGCCAGCCCCACACCTGGGAGGACCATCCTGTTGCTTCCCCTTGGCCAGAGGAATTCTGAAGAGCAGGAGGAGGAGCTCTCCTGGTGGCTTCTTGTGGCCTCTGTTACTATAGCAACCTTCTCCTTTGTTTCCCTGGATCCAGAGCTATCGCCTCATTCAGCGACTGGCATTCAGGTGAGGCAGCTGTGAGACGGCGTTAGGAAAATGAGGAAGTGGAAAACTAAACTTGCTTAAGCAAAGACACACACACACACACACATCCTGGCACTGAGAAGTCATGATTGGGATAAGTTTCCAGACCTCTTGCCATTTTCTCTTTAAGTCTCAGCATCACAGGTTTGCAATTGCTGTTGAATAATATGCTTGGGGAACTTTTGCTTTATTCTGGCTGTCATGTGGTTGGTTACCTTTCATATACTCTTCCGCTGCCTGCAATGCTTTGCTCTTCCTTACCCTGTGGAATGGTCACAACCTCTAAGAGGCTTTCCCTGACTGCCACCTCCACCTTCTGCTCATATTCTCTCTCTCTCTCTCTCAGCATCTGGTCTGTTCCTTCCTATCAGTGAGCACAATTTATGACAATTTTACTGATCGTCTTGTGTTCATCAGCTTTTGCTTCATCTTTCAAACTAGATTCCAAGCTCCATGAGGGGAGGAACACTTACCACTTTTGCACAGTGATGTCAAACAAAATGTGCCATGCAAATGGAAAATGAATATGCACAGAATAAATAAACAACATGACAGTTTTGAAAACATAAGCTCGGGAGCTGAGATACTAAGTGCCATACCAGTTGCTTAGAGTCTCTCTCAATTCTCTTAAATGAACAATAAAATGAGAACGTGTATCATTCTCAAACATATGCAAAAACAACAGTATCAAACAAACAAAAACCAAATTTAAACGCCTAAACAAAAGCTAGTGTAAAAAGATCTGTTAATTCCACAGCAGTGGCATACCAGAAGGTAAATCTAGAAATAAACTTCATGGAAAGGCAAAGTATTCTTTCTTCCTACCTCTAAAAATAGTTCTTGGAAGGGGAAGCCATGAGCCATCAGACTCCTGTTAATTTGTCAGTGTTTACACTAATGACAAAAGCAGAATTAGTTTGAGGAGCTGAAGGTGTATCTACCTTTTTTGAGAATCTAAAAATTATCTCTGATAAGATTTTCTGACTTACTAATGCCATCAAGAGTCTACATTGTTCCTTCTTTGCAACATTTAAGGCTTAATGGTCTCAAATCGATATGATTGGCCTAAGTTTTGAGATTATGTTACAAGCCTAGCTGTAAGAGAGCCAGGAAAATGAATATCTGGTCTTCAGGGTTTAGATGTGATATATGGGCTCTACCTTTCACCAACACTCATATTATGATATTATGGGAAATTTATTAAGCCTACAAAAGAGATTGAGATTATGGTCAACCAAAATTAAGTACAAATGTCCACTATACATCTGGAAATGCATTAGGCTGTGCAAGAACTGATGAGTCTCTTGACTTGAAACTGTTTAAGGAGAGGTTGGGTGATCTACGTAGTTGTATGCAAATGTTTTTCTATAAAAGCCCAATAGTAAATATTTTATGTTTTGGGGTCTCTGTCACAACTACTCAGCTCTGCCATTGGAACATGCCAATAGACATAGAAAATGCATAAACAAATGAGCATAGCTATGTTCTAATAAAACTTTATTTACAAGCACAGGCAGCAAACTGGATTTCATCTGCAGGTGTAGTTTGCTGACCATGGTTTAGAGCATGTGTTCTGGGATCTGGCTGCCTGGGCCTGACCTTAGTCACACTCATCACCAGTTATGTGATCTGAGGCAATTTCAATTAAATTTTCTTCTCAGTGTTCTCATCTGTATTGTGTAGCTCTTAATAGTGTAACTCACTTCACAAAGTTACTGTGAAAATTACGTATCTGTACAATTAATGAAACTAAGCCTGATATATAAAAAGCACTAAAAAAAAGTTCACAATATGCTGATATTCTAGAAGGAATGTAAGCATCAGATAGGATCATTGTACACAAATTTACTTTGTCTCCTCATTATCCTTTCTTTGGAGGCAGCCCTCCTCTAATCAACAGATAGATCCTGCAAAATTTATATGGAGGGTGAGGTGGACCACATCATCTCTTTGATTTAAAGATGGGTGACCCCAATCACATCAAATAGAGTTTCCTTCCTCTCTGGCAACAGTGAGTATTTTTTGGTCAGTACATGACCCAAGCTAAGTTATCCCTGGGACTTTTTTTTTTTTTTTTTGGAGACAGGGTCTCACTCTGTCGCCTAGGCTGGAGTGCAGTGGCATGATCTCAGTTCACTGCAACCTCTGCCTCCTGGGCTCAAAGGATCCTACCACCTCAGCCTTCTGAGTAACTTGGACTATAGGTATGCACCACCAGGCCTGGCTATTTTTTTTAATATTTTTTGTAGAGACAGAGTTTCACTGTGTTTCCCAGGCTGGCCTTGAACTCCTCAGCTTAAGCAATCTGCCCTCTTCAGCCTCCCAAAGTGCTGGGATTATAGGCATATACCACCATGCCCAGCCCTCCCTGAGATATTTGTCTGTCAAAAATGACTTTAATAAAAATAATATGAAAGGTCTAAGCTGAGGAATCAGTAAAAAACACTATAGAAATGAAATAAATGTCACAGAACCTACAAAGCTGTGGTTCTCCATCAGGCATACCTGGGCTTTTTTATTTGTTTCAAGCACACATTTGATCTACTCCAAATAAATCTAATAAATCAGTATTCAAGAGAAGGGGATCCTGGGGATCCTGGCATATCTATCTAATTGTAAAGTAGTTTATAGAGATACTAGGTTGCCGTGGGCAATTGAACTACCATATTTTATTTGGATCCCCAAAATATGATTATGTAAAATAAGATTACAGGGAATTCATTCAACTGCAACTTAAAAAGTCTTTCTTACAGTAAAAAGACCTATACCATAGAGCTATAGAATAGAGCTATATGTATATAATTTAACAGATTAAAGTTAAGAATTATCAGAAATAAATATCCATATTAATCAGGATTCTTTTGGTTGCAAGTGACAGAAAACCCAAATAAAAAATTTTAATTTAAAAGGGGATGCCTGATTGGCTTATGCAGTTGAGAAGTCCAGGGGTAGGGTTACCTTCACGTAAGGCTGCATCTAGAAGATCAATATTATCCAAACTGTCTCATTTCCTCTATTTTCAGTCCTGCTTACCTTTGCTTGGATGTATTCGTCAATGTTATGAGAGAGATGACCCCACATACCCCACCCTCTAGGGTCCACTGTTAAAGCTCACCAACTCCAGTGGAAAGATTTCTTCTCTTCAATGTCTATTTGTTAATCCCAGAGAAGACCCTAAAAAAATGAACTGTTTAATAGTCCACACCTGGACTAACAACGTGACAAAGATAATGGGTCCTATTAGGAGATGCCTATTTAGAGTCACAGTTCATAGAATGGAAGATCATAATTAAAATCCTCGCCAGAACACCTGGTATGAGGAGACAGAGATCAGCTCCTTCCATCCCAACCCCGCAAAGAGGTGATAGGGAGATCAAAGCTATCGTATAACCACTACAATACTTCATAGGCTGAGTCCCACTGAAGACTTACCTTCATTCTTCATTCCCTATAACCTGCCAATGACTCCCAAATGGATTAGATACTTACCAACAATAGAGAAATCTTATTACTGCTCAAGTGCAAACTGATGTGTATGGCACTGGCCTGGAGGGCTGTCAAGGAGAACTCAGGTCTCCAAGAGCCTTCCTCAATTAGAAGTGAGTCTTAGTGGACAGAAAAATCTGAGCATTTCAGATGACTGGGGCTTTATAGTATAGAAACTTTCTCTTTTCTTCTAGTAAATGTAGTCTTCTTGGTGGTAAACTGACTCTAAGAAAAGGGAGGTATCTGAGTAAATCTCATGTGAGTTTTGATAGAAGCCAATTCCAAACTGTTGAGTGCAGCTAGTTTAGGAATCCAGTAAACTTGCTGTAAAACATGTCAAATATTGGTTTCTAAATCAGCTCCCAAGTGGAAATAACACCATTAGTGCAAATAGCTGAGTTTTCATGAAGACATTCAGCCAAAAAGTTTCACAAACAAACAAAATTCTACAAATTAATTCTGTTGGAATGATACCCCTTCAAATCACCCTCACCCACCACCACCACCACACATACACTGGAAGCCCAGCTGAGAAAGCACACGATAAGAGTTCCAAATGCACCATGATTGGGAATAAAGGAATGTCTGAAACTCTGGGAAGAATTTTAATGTCTTGAAGTGTCAGGAAACAGGCCCACTTCATCAGATTGGCCACATCAGACTCCACAGATGAAAGCATGGACTGGCTAACAGGCTGTGAAGACAACGAACGAAACTGTAGAAAGTGACTATGTACTCCGGGATTCATAACACTCTACAGTGCAGAGCAGCCTTTCATTGCCCCATGGAGTAGAGATTCAGATGATAGAAAACTCAGTTCCAGGGCCCGTAATATTTGCATTATTTTTTTATCCAACAGGGATATATTGTGAAGTGAAGATTTTAAATCAGATTGAATGTAGACTAAGTGAAATATGAAGTAGAGGCTTGAGCCAAACCATAAGGAAAATCCCTAATTAATTCCAGGTTTTTTTTTTTTTTTTTTTTTTTTTTTTTTTTTTTTTTTTGGAGAAAGTGGGTTGT
>CAUYLG010005779.1:0-28248 GCA_963573385.1 Cacajao melanocephalus | reverse complement strand
TAATACCCATTTTTAGACTGGATTCTAGCCTGGGCAATAGAACAAAAATCTCGTTCTCTTTCCCTCTTTCTCTTCCTCTTTCATTCTCTCTTACACTCTTTTTTTTCTTTCTTTCACTCTCACTTTCTTTCCTCTCTTTTTCTTTCTTTTTTTAAAAAAAAAAAAGTTAAAGTTATCTGTAAGACAGCCTCAGGCAGGTTCTTCCAGAGGTATTCTAGAAGGAGGCATTGTTATCATTTATGACAGCTCCACATGTGTAATTGCACCTGAAGACCTTCCAGTGGGTTAAGATGTGGAAGTAGAGGACAGTGATATTAATGATCCTGACCCTGTGTAGGCCCAGGCTAATACGTGTGTTTGTGTCGTAGTTTTTAGTCAAAAAGTTAAAAAAGTTAAATAAATAAATAAATTTAAAGATAGGAAAGAGCTTACAGAATAAGAATATAAAGAATTTTTGCAGCACTGTACAGTGGTTTATGTTTTAAGTGTTATTACAAAAAAGTCAAAAGTTTAGAAAAACTTGAAAGTTTATAAAGTAAAAAGATTACATTGAAGTTAATTTATTACTGAAGGAAGAAAATTTTAGAAAACAAATTTAGTGTAACCTAAGTATATAGTACTTATAAAGTCTACAGTAATATCCTAGTACAGTAAGTGTATACTAATGTCCTAGACCTTCACATTTACTCACCACTCACTCACTGACTCACCCAGAGCAACCTCCACCTCTACAAGTTCCATTCATGGTAAATGCTCTATACAGGTATACTATTTATTATTTTTATACAGTATTTTTAAGGTACCTTTCTTATGTTTAGATACACAAATGCTTGCTATTGTGTCGCAATTGCCTACAATATTTAGTACCGTAACCTGCTATACAGGTGTGTCGCCTAGGAGCTAAATAGGTATATGGTTTGGCTGTGTCCTCACCCAGATATCACCTCGAATTATAGTTCTCATAATCTCCATATGTCATGGGAGGGAGCCAGTGAGAGGTAATTGAATCAGAGGGGCAGTTACTTCCATGCTGCTGGTTCTCATGATAGTGAGTTCTCATGAGGTCTGATGGTTTTTAAGGGGCATTTTCCCCTTTTGCTTGGCAGGTCTCCTTGCTGCCACCATGTGAAGAAGGCGTTTTGTTTCCCCTTCCACCACGATTATAAGTTTCCTGAGGCTTCTCTAGCCATGCTGAGCTGTGAGTCAAATAATCCTCTTTCCTTTATGATTTACCTAGTCTCAGCCAGGCACAGTGGCTCACGCCTGTAATCCTAGCACTTTGGGAGGCCGAGGCAGGCAGATCACTTGAGGCCAAGAGTTCGAGACCAGCCTGGCCAACATGATGAAACCTTGTCTCTACTAAAAATACAAAAACAAAAACAAAAGAATTTAGCCAGGCATAGTGGCATGTGCCTGTAATCCCAGCTTCTTGGGAGGCTGAGGCAGGAGAATTGCTTTGACCCAGGAGGCAGAAGTTACAGTGAGCTGAGATTGCACTGCTGCACTCCAGCCTGGGTGACAGAGTGAGACTGCATCTCAAAAAAAAAAAAAATTACTCAGTCTTGGGTATGTCTTTATTAGCAGGGTGAGATGGAACTACTACTAGGGTAAACTATATGGCTTAAGCATGTAGTAGGCTATACCACCTAGATTTGTGTGAGTACAATACACTGAATGATGTTTGCACAATGACAAAAGTGCCTAAAAATGCATGTCCTGGAATGTATCTGCATTGTTAAGCAACACATGGCTGTATAGGCTATCATGTTTATACCTCATTGAATTCATATATTCAATAAACCAGTTATATAAACAGCATTATATGTGGACATCTCTGAAAACTCATCTGATAATTTCCTCAGGACATAAACTTTCAAGATAAATTGCTGGGACAAAGATTGTGTACATTTCTGAGCTTTTGATGCACATACCAAATTGCCCTCCAGAATGGTCGTGCTCACCGGAGCGTCATGAAATATCATGGGTTCCCTGTACCTTTACCAGTCTAATCATCCATTGCTTTTACCAATCCAACAGACATAATATGGTATCGCATTGTTAATTTGATTGGTATTTATTTTATTACTAAAACAGATGAATATTGCTTCATAAGATTTACGATGATTTGTACCTTAGTGTAAACTCAAAAAATTCTTATTACTCTGAAAGGAAACAAAAATCTTAAATGCAGTTTTAGGAGTTAAAAAATTGTACACTAAAGTAAAAAAAATTACAATAATAATAAACTTCCTTTTATACAAAACTAATAAGGTTAAGTTCGTTGGAGCATTGTTCTTGAAATCTGAAGTCAGCAGTGCAATCATTATTTGAAAATTTGCTTTGCACAGAGCAAAAAAGCTAGCCTCAATTTTATCGTACAATAATAGTAAACATAATAATAATCACAAATCAACCACTCATAGTAATTGAGCACTTACTATAGACCAAGCACTATTTTAGGAACTTATAGTCATTATCTAATTTATTTCTCAAACACTATAATGAGATAGAAAATGTTACTATCTGTGTGCTTTTAAACTTCCTTTTTTTCTTTTGCAGTATAGCATGTACTGTAAAATACATAAATTCAATACATTTTAATGTACGTACACATTCATGTAAATATAATACACCTGATGGTATAAGGTATTTTCACAACCCCAGAGGCTCCCTTGAACTCCTACCAGTTGAGATTCCCCCAAAGATAACCACCTCTATAAACCTAGATCAGTTTTATCTATTTTTAAGTTTCATATAAGGAAATCACACAATGTATTTCTTTTGGGTCTGGCTTCTTTCACTCAACATTATGTCTATAAGATTAATCCATATTATTACAGATAGAAGGTTATTTTTTCACTGCTGGGTAGTATTCCATTGTATGAATATGCCACAGTTTATTTATCTATTTTGCTACTGAGGAACATTTAAAATGTTTTCAGTTTTTGGCCATTTTGAATAAGTCTATGTACATTCTTTTAAGTGTTTTTTGGTAGGCATAAATATTCATTTTTGTTATGTATATATACATAGTAGAATTACTGGGCCACAAGATATTCATATCTAGCTTTAGTAGATTCTGAAAACAGTTTTCCAAACTGATTGTGCCAATATATATTTCTATCAGCAATGTATGAAAATTCTAATTGTTCCACATCTTGTCTAATCCACGCTATCAGTGTTGTTGGTCCTTTTGATTTTAGCCATTCTAGTGGAGGTGTGATGGTGTCTTATTATGGTTTTAATTTGTATTTCCGCAGTGACTAGTCATAATGAGCTCCTTTTTTTTTTATTCACCAATTGTATATTTTGTGAGTGTTTGTTCATATCTTTACCCCATTTTTTAAAGCTGGGTTGTCAGCTTTTCCATTATTGATTTATAGGAATTCTTTAAATAAGCCTGAACAGGAGTCCTTTGTCAGATATACACATCACAAATCATCTTCCAGGTTGCGGCATACTTTTCACTCTCTAAATGTTGTCTTATAATAACCCCAATTGTTTAAAAAGAAAAGGCCCCAAGGCTTAAATAGAATAAGCAACTTTCCTCTAGTCATTCAATTAATAAATGGCAGCGCATGGATTCAAACAAAGGCTTCCTGAACCCTAAGCCAGTGTTCTTATTGCTCGTCTGTTTTAAGGAATATTAGACTAAGAATGTTTATTTTTAGAAATACCTTCTTGAATGTTTGTCATGTTGACTAAAGGTGATTGGATGGTAATATCTTTGTATATGTAAGTTAGCTGATGCCATCGAGAGCATAGCATATGATATGGTTTGGCTGTGTCCCCACCCAAATCTCATCTTGAATTCCCAGTGTTGTGGGAAGGGTTTGGTGGGAGGTAATGAATCATGTGGGCAGTTCTCTCCCATGCTGTTCTCGTGATAGTGAGTAAGTCTCATGAGATCTAATGGTTTTATAAGAAAGAGTTTCCCTGCACAAGCTCTCTTTTTGCCTGTGGCCTTCCATGTAAGGCATGACTTGCTCCTCCTTGCCTTCTGCCATGATTGTGAGGCCTCCTCAGCCACATGGAACTGTAAGTCCATTAAATTTTTTTTTGTTTGTAAATTGCCCAGTCTCAGGTACGTCTTTATCAGCAGCGTGAAAACGGACTAATACAGAATATTACAGGCACATCTTGTAGGGAACCAGATAAATAAGTGCTTTGATGTGGTTGTTTAATGGTTGTGTAGCAGGCCAGATTATGCCATCCCTGCAGCAGCCACAGGAGAAGCTCTGAAAACAGAGTAGAAGTTACTCTTTTGTAAGAGAAGTGTATATCTATTAAAAAAAAAACTCTTATCTGTTGGGGTGTCTCCCTCACTATACCAAGAAAATAAGAATGACTCTAGCATCTAGAGTCTTGTTGAATGGAGAAGGCACCAGTTTAAATCTGCATAACAAACCTTAACCTTGTTTACTGTGCTTTTCCTGGTCACTTCCTCATAACTGGCCTCCCAACACCCTTCTTTATTTGTTACAGTTTACGATCAAATTTAAGCCTGAATTCAAAGTAAATCACCTCTTGGAGATTTACTCATTTCTTTGGGTATCTCCCATTTATACATGAGGTTATACATCTTAATAAACTTCTTTTTTTTTTTTCTTGTTAATCTGCCTTTAGTTACAGGGATCAGTCCCAACCAAGAACTCAGAAGGAGAGAGAGAAAATTACTTTTTCCTCCTCTGCAGTAGCAACTTTGCATGTAACCTAAGAAAGCAAATGAAAATAGTCTTCCATACATGAGGCCAAGAAACATATGAAAGAATGCTCATCATCACTGGTCATTAGAGAAATGTAAATCAAAACTACATTGAGATACCATCTCACGGCAGTTAGAATGGTGATCATTAAAAAATCTGGAGACAACAGATGCAGGAGAGGATGTGGAGAAAGAGAACACTTTTACACTGTTGGTGAGAGTGTAAATTAGTTCAACCATTATGGAAGATAGTGTGGCGATTCCACAAGGACCTAGAAATAGAAATTCACTTTGACCCAGCAATCCCATTACTGGGTATATGCCCAAAGGATTATAAATCGTTCTGCTATAAGGACACATGCACACGAATGTTCACTGCAGCACTGTTTACAATAGCAAAGACCTGGAACCAACCCAAATGCCCATCGATGATAGACCGGACAGGGAAAATGTGGCACATTTACACCATGAAATACTATGCAACCATAAAAAATGACGAGTTCGTGTCCTTTGTAGGGACATGGATGAACCTGGAAACCATCATTCTCAGCAAACTGATGCAATAACAGAAAATCAAACACTGCATGTTCTCACTCATAGGTGAGTGTTGAACAATGAGAACACATGGACACAGGGAGGGGAGCATCACACACTGGGGTCTGTTGGGGGGAAATAGAGGCGGAATAGTGGGGGTGGGGAGTTGGGGAGATACAGCAGGGGAGAAACGCCAGATATAGGTGATAGGGAGGAAGGCAGCAAATCACACTGCCATGTGTGTACCTATGCAACAATCTTGCATGTTCTTCACATGTACCCCAAAACCTAAAATGAAATTTTAAAAAAACCTGTACATTCTGCACATGTACCTCAGAACTCAAAGTATAATAAAAAATTAAATAAATTTTATAGGAGTTTGTATTAAAAAAAAGAAAAAAAGAAAATCTTAGGTATGCCCTCTGGGATAAGCTACTTTTACTCTTGACAGAGAGCAGAGCAGATTACTCACTTTACAGGAAGAGAATGGTTCTGTGAGAAAGATAAGCAGGAGATGTTATGAAAAGTTGATTGTTTCAAACTCACCCGTCTAAATAAGTCAATGTTTCCCTCAGAAGTAGAGAGACTAGATGAGTTAACTTTACAATACACCTCTTCTTCTCTGTAGGTAGATGCATCCTGAGGTGATAGATGCAAGATTACAGGTAAAAGACTTGCTTTTCCCAGCAGTACAATCTACAGCTCAATGCACAACCGTCCTGGTGGAGCATCAAAGAGGTTAAGACACATGCTATATTTCAGTGACTCTAAGAGACCTATTTTATCACATTTTGACATCACTATAATTGTAATATGGCTTACCACTGATGGGGGACACAGATTATATGGGCTGATTTTACCCTTTCTTAATGGTATGTAGGGTAATAATTTGTACTATGATCCATGGTATCTTAGATTAGATAAGTAGCAAATAATGAAATTAGCATTTGTTACCTGGGTTATGACAAATTCTAAGGTGATTTCAAACAGACTAATTTCTGGCCAACAATTTTTACCTCAACTATACAAGCAATTAATGTAATACATATCTCATGTTCTATCCAAATGATTTTCTTCCCCACATCATTTCATATATCTGCATACAGTTTAGGATTTTGTGTCTCACTTGACTGCATGTGTATAAAATTATGCTCCTTGGGAGTCAAATTCCTTCTTTGCCTATGAACTGAAGCCACTTAGGGAGTTCTGTGAAGTGGACTGATGAAACATGTTTATGTTCACAATTATAACAAGTGTTGGTTGAATGTTCCAGCAGCTGGACCTTTTTAGAAGAATAACAAACTGGGCCTATTCATATTATTTTATGTAAACTCAACTTAAGTGGAATGTGAGGGGAAGAGTCCTGGGAACTTTTTTATTGCTCAAGACTACTTCATGTTGCAATCGAGATATGTGGGAAATAGCTGAAGTGATATTTTGGTTAATAATTTCTGAACCAATACTTTTTTGAAATCTTTTTTAATGCAATAAATCTAGAGTGACTATTTTGTGCAAAGCATGAACTAGTTGCTTCGGGAAAAAGATATGCTGCCTGCCATTAAGTATCTAACATGATATATAAAGGGAAACCAGGCTGGGCGCCATGGCTCACACCTGTAATCCCAACACCGTGGGAGGCCAAAGTGGGCAGATCACCTGAGGTCAAGAGTTCGAGGAAAGCCTGGTCAACATGGTAAAACCCCAACTCTACTGAAAATAGAAACATTAGCCAGGCATGGTGGTGCATGCCTGTGGTCCCAGCTACTTGGGAGGCTAAAGCAGGAGAATCATTTGTACCCAAAAGGCAGAGGTTGTAGTGAGCTGACATAGTGCCGCTGCACTCCAGCCTGGGCAACAGAGCAAGACTCTGTCTCTAAAGAAACAAATAAATAAAACAAAGGAAACTACTAAGTATACTCATGACTGAAAAAATAAGTGATATAGTTTGATTTGTGTCCCAACCCAAACCTCATCTTAAATTGTAATTCCCATAATTCCCACGTGTTATGGGAGGGACCTGGTGGTAGGTAATTGAATCATGGAGGCAGGTCTTTCCTGTGAGGTTCTTGTGATTGAGTATGTCTAAAAAGATCTGATGGTTTGATAAAAGGGAGTTCCCCTGCATGCCCTCTTTTGCTTGCCACCATGTAAGATGTGACGTTCCTCCTCATTCACCTTTTGCCATGTTTGTGAGGCCTTTCTAGCCATGTGGAACTGTTAGTCAACTAAACTTCTTTCTTTTATAAATTACCTAGTCTCAAGTATGTCTTTATTAACAGTGTCGTGTCTTTATTAACAGACTAATACAGTAAGAGAAAGAGAGGTTCTATGAGGTTTTGAAAAAAGAAGAAATCACATATGTGTAAGGCAATCAGGAACAGAATGATGGCAGAACTTTGAAAGCTTGGGTATAATTTTCTCAAGTGGAGATGGAATTGCAACTTCTGGTTTCCCATAATGGCAGACTAGGTTATTTGGAGTCACGCTCCCATAGAATACAACTAAAAATGGTAGATAAAATATTTTTTTGGAAATCTTTTAAAAGTCAAAGAGCTGAACAAGTAAAAAATTATTACACCAAGATTTGAAGAAAATCAGAAACTCAGATTTTAATAAATGAAGTGTGGAAGTGCTCAGACTTTACTGTGCATAAGGAACATCTGAGGTCTTTGCATGTAGTATAGATTATCGCCCTTCCACATGCACATGCACAGACACACATGTACACACACACACACACACACACGCACACAAACCCTACTAAAATTCTAATTGGTTATATTTGGATAGTAAGAAACCAAATTTGGCATTTTAATAAATACAGTGGAACACATTTTGAGAAACAGTGCACCATTTTACAAACTCTTTGAGGGCATGTTTTATGTTTAATTGACCACAAGATCTTCAATGCTAAGGTCAACATCTGGCCTGTAGTTAGGACTTAATATGTATTTGCTGTTGTTATCATAAAATTAGTTATCTTTGAGCATGTATCTTCCTTGTAAGTGATATATCTGTATCTATTTGGATTACCTATAATTTTATATTTTCTTTTAAGCATATATCTTACTATCTAAATAAATAAAAATTAGAGTTATCAGTTTTTCCCCCATTGTTTTGAGAAGAGAGAAACAGAGAGCTCTAACACATTCATTGGTCCTCACCTTACCATTTCCTCTTTATTTCTGAGCTTCTTTTGTTAAAAACTGTTATATAAACTGTTTAATTAGAAATTTCCCCTAAGGAAAATTAAAAGGGAAAAGAAAATCACTTGAAATGTGATGATTCATGATAAGCCAACCCTGAAGTAGAGTGAGTAAGAGGAACCTAGTAGGAGATGAAGTCTTATTGTTAGTGGGGGTATTATGGAATTAATGTTTGTGCCTTCCTACTCCAAAATTCACGTGTTGAAGTCCTAACCCCCAGTATGACTGTATTTGGAAATAGGACTTTTATGAAAAACACTAAGGTTAAATGACATAAGGATAGGGTCTTGATCTGATAGGATTAATGCCATTGTAGTAAGAGATACCAGAGAGCTTTTTTCTTTCTTTCTCTGCCACGTGAGGATATAACATGATGATAATCATTGGCAAGTCATCAAGAAAGCCCTCGTCATAACCCAATCAGTCTGGCACCCTGATCATGGACTTACAGCCTCCAGAGCTGTGGGAAAATAAATTTTTACTGTTTAAATTTCTGTTTGGTATTTTGTTATGGTTGCTTGATCAGACTAAGAAAAGGAGTGTGGTAGAGGAAGTGACGAAGGGCAGATAACACAGAGCCTGTTGGCCATTGTATGAACTTTGGCTTTTCTCTGAATGAGATGAGAAATGATTTGAAAATTTTGAGTAAAGTATTGATGTTATCTGATTTACATTTTAAAAGAACCATTAAGACTGTAGGGATCAGAAATATGCATTTTGAAATAGGAGGCTACTTTGGAGACCATGGCATCTTCAGGTTAGAGATGACGCTAGCTTAAACAGGAGGAACAGTGGTTTATGTGGTAAGAAGTAGTCAGATTCTAGGAATATTTTAAAGGTAAAGTCTACAAGGTTTTCTAATGAAAATAATATGTAATATGTAGGTAGTAAAGAAGTCAGGGAAAACTACAAGAGTTTTGGACTGAATGATTGGAAGAATGAAGTTCCCTTTAACTATGATGAAGAGAATTACTAGTAGATAAGATTGCTGGAAAATGATCAAGAGTTGAACATGTTTATTTTGAGATAGCTATTAGATATTCAAGTGGGTATGTTAGCAGAAAACCTAGATTTACATGTCTGGAGTTCGGGAGAGACTCCAAGGGTAGAATTTTAAGTGTAGAAACCATTGGCAAATAGATTATACTTAAGGTAATAATACTGGATGAAATCACCAAGGTCTTTCACTACTTTGAATTTCCTCTTCTCCTCTCCTACTCATTCTGCTGCTTCTAAATTTTGTAGGGACCAAACAAGGGTGAGGTATATAGAGAAAACTTTTTTTTTTTTTGCTTATTTTGTAGTGTTTGTAATTATTTCTTGGCTAACACTGGTTGGTCATGCATTATTTCATAGCAGGCTAAATGTGTCAGATGTTTATAGGCATGATGATTAGTTTTTCCAAATACCCCATTGGTATGGTTTGGCTGTGTCCTCACCCAAATCTCATCTTGAAATGTAGCTCCCATAATTGCCATTGTGACAGGGACCTGGTGGGAGATAATTGAATCATGGGGGCAGTTTTCCCCATGCTGTTCTCATGGTAGTGAATAACTCACATGAAATCTGGTGATTTTATAAGGGGTCTCCCTTTTCACTTGGCTTTCCTTCTCTTTTTGCCTGCTGTCATGGTCATGTGAGAAATGGTTTTGCTCCTCTTTGCCTTCCACCATGATTGTGAGGCCTCCCCAGGCATGTGAAACTGTGAGTCAATTTAACCTCCTTCCTTTATAAATTACCCAGTCTCAGATATGTCTTTAACAGCAGTGTGAAAATGGACTAATAAAATAAATTAGTACCTGTAGAGTGGGGTGCTCCTGTAAAGATATCTGAAAATGTGGAAGTGACTTTGGGACTAAGTAACAGGAAGAGGTTGGAATAGTGGAGGGCTCAGAAGACAGGAAAATGTGGGAAAGTTTGAAACTTCCTGGATACTTGTTGAACAGTTTTGACCAAACTGCTAATAATAATATGGACAATAAAATTCAGACAGAAATTTGCATAAATAATGAGGAGCCAAAGATTAATCACCAAGACAATGGGTAAATGTCTCCAGAGCATGTCAGAGACCTTTATGGCAGCCCTACCCATCACAGGCCTGGAGGCCTAGGAGGCAAAAATGGTTTGGTGGGCAAGGCCCAGTCACCCCTGCAGTGTGTAGCTTAGGGATTTGGTGCCCCGCATCCCAGCTACTCTAGCTGTGGCTAAAAGTGGCCAAGGTACAGGTCAAGCCATGGCATCAGAGAGTGCAAATCCAAAGCTTTGGCAACCTCCACATTGTGTTGAGCCTGCAGGTGCACTAAAGTCAGGAATTGAGGTTTGGAAACCTCCACTTAGATTTTAGAGGATGTATAGAAATGCCTGTATGTCCAGGCAGAAGTTTGCTGCAGGGGTGGGGCCCTCGTGGAGAACCTCTGCTAGGGCAGTGTGGAAGGGAAATGTGGAGTTGAAGCTGCCAAACAGTGTCTGCACTGGAACACTGCGTAATGGAGCTGTGAGAAGAGGGACACTGTCCTCCAGATTCTTCAATGGTAGATCCACCAATAGCTTGCACTGTGTGCCTAGAAAACCCACAGACACTCAACACCAACCCATGAAAGCAGCCAGGAGGGAAGCTGTACCCTGCAAAGCCACATGGATGGAGCTGCCCAAAACCATGGGAACCCATCTTTTGCACAGCATGACTTGGATACGAGACAAGGAGTCAAAGGAGATCATATTGGAGCTTTAAGATTTGACTGCACCACTGAATTTTGGACTTGCATGGGTTCTTTAGCCCCTTCAATTTGAACAATTTCTCCCATTTAGAATGAGTGTATTTATCCAATACCTGTAACCCTATTGTATCTAGGAAGCAACTAACTTGCTTTTGATTTTATAGGCTCATAGGTAGAAGAGACTTGTCTTGTCTCAGATGAGACTTTGGACTGTAGACTTTTGAGTTAATGCTGAAATGAGTTAAGATTTTCAGGGACTGTTAGAAAGGCATAATTGACTTGAAATGTGAGGACATGAGATTTAGAAGGAGCTAGGGGCAGAATGATATGATTTGGCTGTGTTCCAACCCAAATATCTTTTATTATAGCTCCCATAATTCACACATGCTGTGGCAGAGATCCAGTGGGAGATAATTGAATCATGGAGGTGATTTCTTCCATACTGTTCACCTGGTGGTGAATAAGTCTTATGAGATGTGATGGTTTTATAAAGGGTTTCCCTTTTCACTGGGCTCTCATTTTCTCTTTGCCTGCTTCCATGTGAGACATGTCTTTGCTCCTCCTTGTTTTCTTCCATGATTGTGAGGCCTCACTAGCCGTGTGGAACTCTGAGTCAATTAAACCTCTTTCTTTTATAAATTACCCTGTCTTTAAACCTCTTTCCTTTATAAATTACCCAGTCTCAGTTACGTCTTTTTTAGCAGAATGAAAATGAACTAATACGTCTCTATACAAAATATTCTGCCTTGTTCCATTTTTGTTGAGGACAGGGAGATGCTACCCTGTGGACCTAGCTATAGCTACTGACTCAACTCCAGCCTCACTCAACTGTGATGCCTGAGTCAAGCCCATCGGTCCAGGGACCCAATAGGTAAAAGCCTTTACCTGCCAAAATCAGTCTTTAAAGACCAAAGGGGTGTTTTTTCCTTCAAATGCACTGACACCAATGCAAGACTACACTGATAAAGAATCAGACAAACATAACACCAATAAAGGTAACTAGTAAAACTCTAGTTACCAATTCAAAGAAATGGAGATCTAGAAATTGCTTGACAAAGAATTCAAAATAATCACCTTGAAGAAGCTCAATGAGAAGCAAGAGAACACAGACAACTAAATGAAATAAAAAACATTGCAAGAACAAAACAAGAAGTTTAATGAAAAAATAGAAACCATGAAAAAGAATCAAACAGAAATCTGGAACTGAAGAAAAACTGAAAATGACAATAGAGAGGTTCAACAGCAGACTTGATCATACGGAAGAACAAATAAATGAATTGAAGACAGTTAATTTGAAATTATCCAGTCAGAGAAATAAAAAATAAAGAGGAATGAAAAAGACTGAAAAAAGGAAATATCTGTTCAATAAATGGTGTTGTAAAAATGGATATCCACATGAAAAGAATAAAATTGGATCCTTAAACCATACACAACACTCAACGTAAAAAGGATTAAAGACCTACATATAAGACCTGAAACCATGAAACACCTAAGAGAAAAACCTAATAGAAAACACTGAGGAAAAACTTCTTGACATTAATCTAGACAAGAATTATTTTTATAAGACCTCAAAAGAACAGACAAAATAAGCAAAATAAACAAATGGGACTGCATCAAATTAAAAGGTTTCAGCCCAGTGAGAGAAACAGTCAACAAAATGAAAATTCAACCTACAAAATAGGAGAAAATGTTTGCAAACCACATAACTGATAGGGAGTTAATATTGAAGATGTATAAGGAACTCATACAACTCCATAGCAGAAAACCTAAGTAGTCCAATTTAAAAATGAAAAAAAGACCTGAATAAACATTTTCCATACAAATTGCCAACAAATATGTAAAAAAAATTCAATGTCACTAATCTTCAGAAAAATATAAATCAAAACCACAGATATATTGTCTTGCACTTGTTAGAACAGCTATTACCAAAAAAGGTAAAAGGTAATAAGTATTGATGAGGATATGAAACAAAGAGAAACCTTGTACACTGTTGTTGGGAATGTAAATTTGCATAGCTATTATGAAAATCAGCATGGAGGGTTCTAAAATAATTAATAATAGAGCTGGTATATGACCTAACAATTCTAACTGAGGGCACATATCCAAAGGAAATAAAATCAGTATCTTGAAGATATATCTGCACTCCCATGTTTATTGTAGCATTAGTCATAATAGCCAAGATGTAGAAACAACTTAAATGTCTGTTGATAGATGAGTGAATCTTAAAAATGTTATATATGTAACATATATATATATATATATATCTCATACATGTGTGTGTGAACTCACACACTCACACACATATACATTACATGCTGGGATTTTATTCAGCCATATAAAAAGGAAATCCTGCTATTGCGACAATATAAATGAACTGGAAGATATTATTCTAAGTGAAATGTTAGACATAGAAAGACAAATATGATGTAATCTCACTTTTATGTGGAATCTAAAAGTCAAACTTGTTGAAGGAAAGAGTGGATCAATGGCCGCCAGGATAAAGGAGTGAAGGAGAGGGAATGGGGAGATGTTGGTCAAAGGGCACAAAATTTCAGTTATAAGATGAATAAGCTCTGGGAATAAAATATATAGAATGGTGACTATAGTTAATAGTACTGTATTGCTTACTTGAAATCACACACACACACACACACACACACACACACTGAACACACACAAGGTAACTGGGTGGTGATGAATATGTTGATTAACTTAATTATGATAGTGTATATGAAATGTTTTATATCTCAAATATATACAAATGTTGTTAATTATTTCTCAATAAAGCTGGGAGGGCAAACGAACTACTTTTAAAACATTTTTAGATTGAAAACATATTTTAAACATAGGTTCATTATTTTTAGATATGACATAGATGATCCACTCATATATGGATCATATATTAAGAAGCTGTTTTTAGCAGTCCTATTTAGAGTACATATTTTGGAGAAGGATGAATGGTGAAAGCCAACATCCTTTTGTTTTATTTCAATAAATTCCTACTGAGCAAAATTTTAAGGAAAGAGAATCTAACAGAAATTTTAAAATGCTGAAAAGATGACTATGATAAAATCTTTTGAAAAACTGAGTTGTAATTGAGTGATCAGGTTTAATGTGGATCTCCTGGAAAAGGAAAACTCTACTTTCCAACCTAAACTTTCCAACAACTATAAGGTATTAATATTTAGGTGGTGAGGGCAATAAGCATTATAGAAAATACAGTTTTGAAACTTGTTTAGGAAGTATTTTACCTTAGATGTGTAGGAAAAATAAGTGATATGTAGATCTTAACTAAAAAAAAAGTAAAACATAATAATTAACAGTAACCTTGTAAATAATAATTATATTAATTACTATCATTTATTGAAAAAATAATTACTGTCATTTACTGAAAATCTGTTATATTCCAGGTATCTGTGTTAACACTTTACATGCATCTCTTACAGCAAACTTGATGGGAGTACGGTACTTTCTATTTTTCTTTCAGAGAAGGAGACTGAGGCTCACAGAGGTTAAGTAGTATTTCCAAAGTTACACAGCTAATATGTTCTAAAGCTGATGTTCATATATAGATCTATCCATCTCTAGCATCTATACTTTTAAACACCTCAACTTATTTTCTTTGGAATTAGGCAAGTTGATTCTAAGGTTCACATGACAAAACAAACATTTGGGAAGAGACATAAAATCTTTGAAAATGAAAATGAAAAACTACAAGAGAAGGGTTAGCAACACAGATACTAATGCACATAAAGGCACCATAATTTTTTCATTGTTATTTTTCTATTTCAATAGGATTTTGTGAAAAAGATGGTGTTTAGCTACATGGATAAGTTTCTTTAGTGATTATTTCTGGGATTTTGGTACATCCATTACCCAAGCAGTGTACACGGTACCCAATATGTAGTCTATTATCTGTTACCCGCCTCCCACCCTTTTCCCCTGAGTCCCCAGAGTCCATTGTATCATTCTTAAGGGCACATTAATCTTTAAATTCTGATGGTGGCTGACAAAGAAACAGAGATATTAGTAGAACAGAGAGTTCAGTATCAAATTCACATGAAATTAAAAACATACTAGAAGAGGTATTTAAAACCATTGGGGGAAAGGGATGAGCAAATAAATGGAGTTGAAACAAATGGTTAGCCATCTGAGGAGAGATGAAAGCTAAATCTTGTATCTCTCCTTATACCAAAATAAATTCCAGGTAGATCAAATACCTAAATCTGAAAAGAAAAAAGTAAGTTTTGAAAGGGAGAAGTGCTATGGAAGCAAAACACAAACTCCAGATGCCATAAAGAAAAAAATTAATAAGCTAACTACACTAATAATATTTTTTTCATGAGGAAAACTGAAATAAAAAAAAAACACAAGTGGAAAGAGCCCAATGAATATTTAAATCTATTAAGCAGAAAATGTGTATTTTCCTGATATATAAATATATCAAGAAACACATGACAAGAAAGATCTGACTAATAGTCTTATTAGTAACAAAGGTTGCTAACAGTAAGAAAGACTATTAGTCACTAATATCAAAGGTTGCTAATAGTAAGAAAGACTATTAGTTACTAATAACAAAGGTTGTTAATAACCATTGTTGACCTATGTCTTAATTCATTCAGGCTGCTGTAACCAAAATCAACAACAGAAACTTATCTCTGACAGCTCTAAAGTCTGAGTAGTCCAAGATCAATGGACCTGAAGATTCAGTGTCTGGTGAGGGCCTGATTTCTGGTTCATAGATTTTGCCTTCTCAGTGTCCCCACAGTAGAAGAGGCAAGGCAAGTCTCTGGGGCCTCTTTAATAAGGGAACTAATCCCATTCATGAGAGTTCTGCCTTTGTGACCTAATCGCTTCCCAAAGACCTCACCTCCTAATGCCATCAAATTGGTAATTAGGTTTCAACATATTAATTTTGGAAGATTCAAATATTCAGATCATAGCAACCTATCACATACGTGAGGCATCTTTTGAAGTCTCTCAAGCAAGATAGTGACCTGGTGAGATTTGTGTTGTAGAACAATCACTTTACAGTAAATAAGATTTACTGGAATAGAGACAGTGTAGTCAGGGAAAGTAGTTAGGAGGTTATTTCAGGGGTACAGATGAAAGTTTGAGAAGGTCATAATTAAGACAGTGGCAGAGGAGGGCTATAGAGAATTGATCAGGTGGTATAAATGGCAGGTAGTGTCTAGCTGGATGTGGGGCAGAGGGAGAGGATCAGTTTGTGATGACCTCTAGTTTCTGGCTTAGGAGTGCAGCTGAATCGCATTATAATAAAATGGAAAAACAGAGGAACACCAGGTTTTGGAATGACAATGACTTCCCTTCCTTGGACTCCCTAGTCAATAAATTTGGGCATAGTTGTGAGTAAATGTGTGTTTCAGTAGGAGTTGGTGATGGTGCTTGTGATGTGAGGTGGGAGGACCATTCTTTTCAGCAGTGACAGACAATAAATGAGGCTCAAGGAAAGAGAAAAATTTTCATTGAAAATGGTGAGTTCTAGAAAGAGATTCAGCTATATTAAAATAATATATTTCTGTTGGCACTAAAAAGAAAATTCAGAGGACGGGCATTTGTCTAGATCAAGATTATAACACCTGATAATCCAGTGAAAAGAGATTAGCAGAGCTGGCTGGCAAGAAGCAGCATTCAGGATGTCTTAGAAGGCCTGATGAATTAATTACTGTGTCATGGGCAGGAAACGCACCTCACCCAGAAATACACAGTAGGTCTTTTTCTGAAGATTTTATCTTTCAGCATCCGACAGAGGTTGGGTGTAACCAGGGTGGAGCTAGTCATACTAACTGAAGCACAAGCAGTAGAGGTAATTTAAGATAAACAACGAGGATTCCTGGCTTCATGCCTTGTCTGTGCCACTAACTGGTTTTATAATCTTTGGAAAGTTGTTTACATTTGAGTTGATTCAAAACCTTCCTCAATGAAATGACGTTAAATGTGAAACAATTGAAATTTTGGCAGTGTATGCAGACAAAGAGGAGCAGATACCTGGAACTTGAGGGGTGTGGGAAGCTGGAGTTGACGGTATACAAATTAGTCATTCTTCAGACCTTAGATCCTTTAAATGTTAGGTCAGGTGAAGGGTAAGGAGGCAGGCAAAGGAAATTGATCCGTGTAGAGGGAATAGTATGAACAAAAGCTTTAAGCCAAAAAATGGAACAGTATTTTCAGAAACGTGATAAGTAATTTGCTATGATTTGTAGGGCATAAATCAAGAGAAGACATTTGCTTTTTTAATATTCTCCACAAACTTCAAATAAAGTAGATATTAACATTAATATTTTATAGGAGAAGATTGATTCAGAAATGTTATTTGCCTGAAAACACATAACTTGTAAACGCTAGATCTAGGGTCTGTCTGCTCCAAACCCTGTTTTAAATTTTAATTTTTACCACGCTCCGCATTATCATATTAAGATGGATGGGTGGAGAGCAATAGAATGATACACGTTTCTCAATGTGTCCAGCAGGTTACATTTTGGAAAAAAACACTTTGAAACTGGAGGAAAACAAACTATAGAAAAAATGTAAACTGTATGAATCATTAGGTATATAGAATTCAATCCACTAACATACGGAAGCAAAAAATTACTAGGAAAATTAGTTGATAAATAAATACATTACTGATCTTGATGTTTTTATTAGTAGTTCATTGCGTCTCTTAGAAACCATACGACATTTAGTCGTAACTAACGTAAGTCAAACTTCGTGAAGGTGATTCTTCATTATAGACTTGCATGAAAAACCACAGCAGGCCGGGCGTGGTGGCTCATGCCTGTAATACCAGCACTTTGGGAGGCCGAGGTGGGTGGATCACAAGGTCAGGAGTTTGAGAGCAGCCTGACCAACATGGTGAAACCTCATCTCTACTAAAAATACAAAAATTAGCTGGGCATGGTGGCAGACGCCTGTGATCCCAGCTACTCAGGAGGCTGAGGCAGGAGAATTGCCTGAACCTGGGAGGCAGAGGTTGCAGTGAGCCAAGATCATGCCACTGCACTCCAGCCTGGGTGACAGAGTGAGACGTCGTCTCAAAAAAAAACAAAAAAAAAACAAAAAAACCACAGCAATTCAATATTCTACAACTAATTCATCCAAAGCAGTTCCACTTCAGAGAAAGTACATTATTTCCAGAGTCCTGGCTCAGGTTTGATCTTTTCTTTAATTTCCGTTCTAGAACATGCTTATTCATTCTCAGGTCTTTATCTTTTGGATCTTGTAGTTTTGGTACATTGCAGCTGACTATGAATGTTTTATTTTTCTGTTCTGCTTAAAATCTATTTGGTTTCTTAAATATGGGCATTTCATCTCTCCTACAAAATTCTCAATCATTATCCTTTCAAATATTACTTTTTACCTATTCTCCTTCTCCTTGAGGTATGGAATTTCTTTCAGAAATAAGTTAGATATTCTCATACTATTTTTAAAGTTTCTCAATCTCCTATTGTATAATATAGTCTATATTTTTTATATCTGCTTCATTGTAATTTCCTCAGATCTTCCAAAATAATTTTCTCTTTAGATGAATCAAATCTACTGCTTAAGTCACTCTATGAAATTTCACGTTGTATTATTGTGTTTCTTTTCTAGAAACTCCCTTTGTATTTTTTCAGATTTGCTGTTCTCTCTCTATTATCTGTTTGGGATTTCCCCCATCTCACTACCAAATCTGTTTGATTTTCTAGTCTTATTTTATTCTTATATTTCAATTCCTCTTTGATGTCTATAGATTTGAAACATATTTATAATGGTTCTTTGTTGATTTTAGCACTTTCAATGTAGGGGTACAGTTTATTCCAGGTTTTAACTGCTGTTTAGGGTGGATGGTTTCTCCATAGTTCTATGAATTTAGACTATTAGCCCATCTTCAGTGTGGCTTTATCTTTCAGACTTCTGTGTTGAAGATGTTGTCCTATCCGCACAGTTTCAGTTTCATTTCTGCCAGGTATTGATCTGGGCCTCCTTCTATGGTACCAAGCCCAAACAGGTGTTATAACAGAATCCCAAATAATTTCTAAGGCAATTGTATTTTATTCAACCTGTTGTTCATGTTGAGGCAGACATGCTTCCTTACTATAGTTTTTTTCAGTAGATTTATTTCTGTTGAGGGTTCTGATTTTATACCAGAACCTTTTGTTGCAACTCTGTCTTACAAGGATCCACAGCCATGTCTTCTGTCCCAATGTGAGATAAAAATGTCAACATCTAGATTACTGATGGAGCAACCACCTTCAAGCCTTACTCTACACAATTCATAGCACCAACCTATGAAACTTCTTGTCATATTTTCTGATTCCTCTTTTTTGAGGTCCTGAGGGTTTTTAATACTTTCTGCAGAGCAAAGCTATTCATTTAAATGAATTGTTTCCATATCCAGTATGTTAGGTGGCTTGTAGCTTAAGGGTTTTCAGTACCCCTGTACTACTGAAAAAAATACTTCTGAAACCAAAACTACCCACAGTTATTTATTCTACCATCAGATTTAAGAAGAATGCTCTCTGAGTGGTAGGGAGGCCCCACTGAGGTATCTGCCTGTTAGTCTGGGAATCACCTGCCTCACTCTTGGGGGGACTTCTGGCAGCCATGTCTCTATGGTGTGTTTCTAATTTCCTGCCCACTGAGGGGGTGGACCATGAGTGGGTGCATGACTCAAACTGTGCTAATTAGATCCGTTTCCCTGGAAATTTGGAATTTTATATGCTAAAGTTCTTAGTTTTGGACTTGTTGTCCTGAGATTTTTCTCTTTTTATCACAGAGCTCAATCTCGGAGGTGCTTGTTAGTATATAACAGCTTAAGAACTATTATCATTTTTGCTATGATCTGTAGCAGTAAAACTTGCCACCTGCTTCAGATAATTTAGTGGCTTGGTCCATATATAGTTATGGAAAGGGCAATATGAGCAGGTACCATAAAACTTGCTTTTCTAATTACTAATTAGGAAGTGATCTCATACTTTTAATAAGAACAACACTGCAATTTTTCATGCTTATATCCAAAGCTCTACTTTCAATTTTATTATCTCCTCTTGAAGTGTTGTCAAGGAGAAGATGTTTTGTTTCATTTTGTCATGTTTTCACATTTACAACTGAGTATAAAGAAATTCAGATGCTTGCTCAGAATCATAGAGCCCAAACATCTGGACTTTTTGTCTAGTTCTCTTTCAATATATACATATCACTACTCTAAAGACTAAGAGTTTGTTTCTTCTGAGGAAATGTGCTTTCTTTTTCTATCTGCCCCTCTTTATTTTTCTCTCTCCCATGTTCAGATACACATATGCAGGGATAGCGTGTTTTGGAGGTACTTGTCCAATTAATAAAAACTTTCACTTCTCTGGAAACTACTTCTTCATTCTATAGTGATGAACCTCAAATGGCTTTGTTTGCAGCATGTAACCATGGTCTCTTGACCACACTTGATTGGACCTGTGTGCATATCTGAATTAATATGGCTACTATTATCAGATCTTCTCTCCCAGGAACTGGAAAGTGAACCTTAAGGAAAGCAATTTGTAGATGATTTTCCATGGAGACCAGAGAATGAGAGAGGAGGAAAGAAACCTCAGGCCAGCAGAGAGAGACAGACACAAAAGATGACAAGAGAAAGTCGTAAGGGTACCAGTGCCTATAACACTCCCTTTAGGAAGCATTGACTCCCTGAGAGAATACCACTCATTTGATAACACATTCTTCAGAAGTGGTTAAAAAGAAATGTTCATTCATTTAATATTTGATGGTATTATATATGCAGAAATTCTACTAAGAAGAAGTTAAATAATTAGAACATTGCTTTGGGTCTAAGTTCTCCACCTCATTACTCTGAGCTAGCCTCCTTGTGATCTTCCCTGGGTCCAGATGGTCTTAAATTTTCTCACCTTCCTCCCCTCACATAATGACTTTACAGTTTCCTGGGTTGCGTCATTCCTCCTCTTGACTGATTTTATCTATTAGGTTTGCTTTATTTAAAAGTAAACTCTTAAAATTTAAGACAATTTCGTTATATAACTATTATTTCTCATTATCTTCTTAAATGTATTTTTATTTGAGATGTTATATGAATGAAATATTATTCTTAAAAAAGTGCTTTAGTTTTAGACACTGGAGATAAAGCAATCCAACTTTATAGTGAGAT
Organism: Cacajao melanocephalus; assembly: GCA_963573385.1. Lineage (NCBI taxonomy): Eukaryota > Metazoa > Chordata > Mammalia > Primates > Pitheciidae > Cacajao > Cacajao melanocephalus. The sequence goes on along the minus strand of CAUYLG010005779.1, from coordinate 6,933 downwards.
CCAAGTCGATGGATGCCTACAATGGAGTAGAGATTAAGGCCTTTGGAACTCAAAAGGTTGAACCATCAAGAGACCAGAGGGTTTATAAGTTAATAAAAGAGCATACTTATGTAATTAAGGATAATATTTTAAAAATTGAGTAGAGAAAAAACTATCAGTCAACCTCTATTATCCACTAGGAAGTTAAATGGATTAAAGAGTGGTAGAGGACAGAATTGAGGAGATAAAATCTGGTAAACTGTATTGAGCCTATAGGGAAACCCCTCACCTACTATATGAGGGTTGGGGATTATCTTTTCTATGCAGAAATTTCATCACACTGTCTATCATTATTACTCTAACAAAGAGCCAATCACCTGCCTGAAAGCAATATTTAGGTTCTCAGAAGGACTAAGGAAAACAGTTCATTCTAGTTCTATATTTTCATAAAAATAGTGTCCCCTTCAAAGAAAACTCTGGAGGATGTTCACGCACAAGGTGACACCATGGGCTCTTGTTACCCATAGGACGTGACGCTCCTTGTATGGCCATCAGTTAGGAGACCTACAGTACAAGCAGAATGACAAGTAACTCCATAGACACATAGGATTAGCCACATGTGTTCCCTTTTTAAGAAAAAACAACAACAAAGAATTAAAAAAAACACCTATTCGTTTAGTAAGTCAAAAATTAATAGCCATAATTAAACAGTTTACCTGTGTTATCTCGACTTCTGTCACAGTAGAACAAAGTAAAAACAAATGAAAGCATGTAAATCCCCAGTGTTAAGCGAATTATCCAGAGTGACGTAACTTACAGTTGGTAGATCTGGAACACTAAGCCACAGCTATAGGACTGAAAAACCTAAGCTCTTCCCACCGCATTACCCTTCTCTACCACCGAGGTGACCCTTGGGTGAATCATAAGTTCCAAATACCCTTAATTTGCTTTTCTTTGTTTTTTTTTTTATTAAAAAAGTACGGAATTTGGTTTTGTTCTTTTTTGTTGTTGTTATGAGTGGACACACTGCTATGGCTTAAAAATTCAGAAAATATCCAAGTTTCTTACTTTTAGAAGTTAATCCAAACACACTCCTATTATTACCTGCCTATCCTAGTTATTCTTACTCCATCCACTGATTTGCAAATTCTACTTGGAGCTTAATTTCTAAAAATGCAGTGCCAGAAATACCTTTTTGCAAAGAGGAGTGATTTTTTCCCTTGAAACTTCTTTCATCAAATCGATCTATTGCCCATTCAGCTGGTCTGTACAAAACAGATTCTAGCAATTTTTTGTAACTTTTGTGTTCTATGGGGTTATTTTAAACACAAGTCAACTTGGATATCATATTAAATGGAAGATGAGGACTGATAATAATTCTAAAATTTGAGAGTGCATTGGAATCACCATGAGGGTGTTTTAAAACAAACTTTTGGGCCCACCCACAGAAACTCTGATTGGATTGAGTAGATCTGAAGTGAAACCTGAGAATTTGCATTTCTATAAAGTTCCCAGGTGATGCTAATCTACTGGTCTGGGAACTAATCTTTTGGATTCTCTGGAATAGAGATATTCTAATCTTATTGCTGTTTTATTCTAATCTAAAACAAATCTGGTATCCATTTTTAAATATACATTTAATTAAAAGAAAAGAGAAAGTGAATATGAAAATCCTTGGCATTAATTATACCTGTCCATAATCTCTTGGATAATAGTCATCACACATTCAGCCTCAGGATCCAAACAAATTATTTTCCCATCTTTCAATGTGGCTCTGAAAATAAAAGAATGTTCTGGCTAAATAATAACTATGCTTAATTTAACAATGCTTTAAATTTATTCATTAGAATTTTTGGAAGATAAAATGAATATGCTTAGACTGAACACTCAGATTTCTTGAACTACATTTATCATATTACTAGAGTACAACTTATATCAGTGTGGATAGCTAAATTTTTTATCAACTAAATAATAACTTCTTCTTTAGAATCTTTTGAGATACCAACCAGTCAGCACACATCATTGGACTTATGTACATAGCTCATAAGTACAGTGCTAAGACTCTGGAAAATCTACACAAGAATAAAGTCTTCCAGGCTGACAATTGTCAGTCTCTTATCATATACTATTTATTGTTACATCTCTGTTAATTTCTTTTTTAGCTTCTAGGACCTCATAAAGGCTCGTTGATCATTGGGCAGGGAGAGAATCAATTGCTTATTTAAATTAATTCTGTAGTTTTCAACTACACTTCACAAAACCACAAATTTCCACCAGCATCTCCAGGACTGGATCATGGTACCACACCCTAAGCAAGAGGTATAGATTTCAGAGTTTAAGAAAATAACATAGTAATATTCAATTATAAAAATTAATAAAAATAATATAACAATGAATTTGAGCAAATTACCAATAAAAGGATATCCATGAAACATCATACATAATGGTGAAAACTTGAAAGTAATTCCTTTGAGTGCTGAAACAAGACAGTGTGCCCACTATCATTGTAGATATCTCAGCAAAGCTAGAAAGATAAACAAAAGGCTTAGGGTTGCCAAAAGAGGAAACTAAACTGCCCTTTTTCCCGGATGATATGACTACTCAAGTAAAATATTGGTAGTTACAAAACCAATATAAAATTGTGTGTCTAAACACTAACAGCTGAAATGTTACATTTTATAAAGATACCCTTTACAATAGCATCAAACCACATAAAGTTTCAAGAAATATGTTTGCCATAATAAAAAATATGGGAAACCTTTATGAAAAAAATTATAAAACTTTAAAAACATTAAAGAAGGCCTCAACAAACTTGCAGCCAGATACCATGTTCTTAAAATATAATATTCAGTATTATAAAGATGTCAATTATTTAAACATTAATCTGTAACTTCAAAGCAATCTCATTCAAAATTACAATTTAATTTAGTGCCAATTTGCAGGCTGCTTCTTTGATTTATACGGAAGACAGAAATTCAAGAAGAGACATGCCACTCTTGAACAAGATGGAGGAATTTATCATTCCAGGAGTTAAAAATTATTATAAAATATTAATAATAAAGACTGTGTACAGTTATAGACAAACTGATGCATGGTACAGAAAAGAGTGGTTAGACCCATCCCTCCACTTGAATGAGAGCTCAATTTATGGCGGAAATAGTATTGTGGATCAGTGAGAAAATGATATTTTATCAAATGGTGCTGAAACAATTGAATTATATGGAAAAATAAAATTGGATATATTTCTCACATCATGTACAAAGCAAATTCCATATGGATTCAGGTCTTAAACACAAAGAAAAAAATGTAGCAATTCTAAAAGATAATATAGAATAATATTTCCATAAACCCTGTAAAGGGAAGTTTTTTTTTTAAAATAAGATACTAAAAGTGAAAAACCAGAAAAGAACATATTGCTAAACTCAAGTGTGATAAAACTAAAAACATGCTCACTAAAGACACTATAGAAAGAAAATATGAGCCACATATTAAAAATGAGTCTTGCTATCCATAAAACTGACAAGGGACTAATATCCAGAATATAAAAAGAACACCTATGAACCAATAGGAAAAAGATAATATCTAAATAGAAAAAGGAAAAAAAGAAATGAGTATATGCATATTTTTTAAAAAAGAGAATGCAAATGTTCCTAAGCATATGAAAAAAATATTTAACCTAATTAATTATAGAAAAAAATGTAAATTGAAAGAATAATGTGATACTCTTACATACCCATCAGAATGGCAATACTAGATATTGGCCAGTACGTAAAGTAACAGATAATCTTCCACAGTAACAAGTGTCAGTTAGTACAACTGCATTGTAATACAATATGGCATTACCTAGTAAGATTGAAGATGTGCAAACTGTAAACACAGCAAGTAATTCCTAGAGAAACTCTTATATAACATAAACCAAGAAACATAAAAAATGTCAATAGATCCCATTTGTCTATTTTGACTTTTGTTACCAATGCTTGTGGTGTTTTAGTCATGAAGTCCTTGCCTATGCCTACGTCCTGAATGGTTTTGCTTAGGTTTTCTTCTAGGGTTTTTATGGTGTTCGGTCTTATGTTTAAGTCTTTAATCCATCCGGAGTTAATTTTAGTGTAAGGCGTCAGGAAGGGGTCCAGTTTCTGCTTTCTGCACACCGCTAGCCAGTTTTCCCAGTACCATTTATTAAACAGGGAATCCTTTCCCCATTGCTTGTTTTTGTCAGGTTTGTCAAAGATCAGATGATTGTAGATGTGTGGCATTGCCTTCGAGGCCTCTGTTCTGTTCCATTGGTCTATATCTCTGTTTTGGTACCAGTACCATGCTGTTTTGATTATTGTAGCCTTGTCGTATAGTTGGAAGTCAGGTAGCGTGATGCCTCCAGCTTTGTTCTTTTTGCTTAGGATTGTCTTGGCTATGTGGGCTCTGTTTTGGTTCCATATGAAGTTTAAGGTTTTTTTTTTCCAGTTCTGCGAAGAGGGTCATAGGTAGCTTGATGGGGATAGCATTGAATCTGTAAATTACTTTGGGCAGTATGGCCATTTTCACAATATTGATTCTTCATAACCATGAGCGTGGAATGTTTCTCCATCTGCTTGTGTCTTCTCTTATTTTGTTGAGCAGTGGTTTGTAGTTCTCCTTGAAGAGGTCCTTTACATCCTTTGTTAGTTGTATTCCTAGGTATTTTATTCCCTTAGTAGCAATTGCAAATGGGAGTTTTCTCATGATTTGGCTCTCTGTTAGTCTGTTACTGGTGTATAGAAATGCTTGTGATTTCTGCACATTGATTTTGTATCCTGACACTTTGCTGAAGTTGCTTATCAGTTTAAGGAGATTTTGGGCTGAGATGATAGGGTTTTCAAAATAAACAATCATGTCATCTGCAAATAAAGACAATTTGACTTCCTCCTTTCCTAACTGAATACCCTTTTTTTGTTCTTGCCTAATTGCACTGGCTAGAACTTCCAATACTATATTGAATAGGAGTGGTGAGAGGGCATCCTTGTCTAGTGCCAGATTTCAAAGGGAATGCATCCAGTTTTTGCCCATTCAGTATGATACTGGCTGTGGGTTTGTCATAAATAGCTTTTATTATTTTGAGATATGTTCCTTTGATACCTAGTTTATTGAGTTTTTTTAGCATAAAGGGCTGTTGAATTTTGTCGAAGGCCTTCTCTGTGTCTATTGAGATAATCATGTGGTTTTTGTCTTTGGTTCTGTTTATGTGGTGGATTATGTTTATAGACTTGCATATGTTGAACCAGCCTTGCATCCCTGGGATGAAGCCTACTTGATCGTGATGGATAAGCTTTTCGATGTGCTGTTGCAATCAGTTTGCCAGTATTTCATTGAAGATTTTTGTATCTATGTTCATCATGGATATTGGCCTAAGGTTTTCTTTTTTTTTTAAGTCTCTGCTGGGTTTTGGTATCAGGATGATGTTGGTCTCATAAAATTATTTGGGAGCTCTTCCTTCTTTCTGTATTGTTTGGAATCATTTCAGAAGGAATGATACCATCTCCTCTTTGTAGCTTTTGTCTGGTAGAATTCAGCTGTGAACCCATCTGGACCTGGACTTTTTTTGGTTGGTAGGCTATTAATTGCTGCCTCAACTTCCTCACCTGTTATTGGTCTCTTCAAGGTTTCAACTTATTCCTAGTTTAGGCTTGGGAGGTGCAAGTGTCCAGGAGTTTATCTATTTCTTCCAGGTTTACAGGTTTACGTGCATAGAGTTGTTTGTAGTAATCTCTGATGGTAGTATGTATTTCTGTGGAATTCATGGTGATATCCCCGTGTTCATTTTTTATTGCATCTATTTGATTCTTCTCCCGTTTCTTTTTTATTAATCTGGCTAGTGGTCTATTTTGTTGATCTCTTTAAAAAACCAGCTCCTGGATTTATTGATTTTTTTGGAGGTTTTTTTGTGTCTCTTATCTCCTTCAGTTCTGCTCTGATCATAGTTATTTCTTGTCTTCTGCTAGCTTTTGAGTTTTTTTGATCTTGCTCCTCTAGCTCTTTCAATTTTGACAATAGGGTGTCAATTTTAGACCTTTCCTTGCTTATCATGTGGGCATTTATTGCTATAAATTTGCCTCTAAACACTGCTTTAAATGTGTCCCAGAGATTCTGGTATGTTGTGTCTTCATTCTCATTGGTTTCAAAGAACATCTTTATTTCTGCCTTCATTTCATTGTTTATCCAGTCAACATTCAGGAGCAGGTTGTTCAGTTTCCATGAAATTGTGTGGGTCTGAGTGAGTTTCTTAATTCTGAGTTCTAATTTTTTTGCCGTGTGGTCTGAGAGACTGCTTGTTATGATTTCCATTCTTTTACCTTTGCTGAGGAGTGATTTACTTCCAATTATATGGTCAGTTTTAGAGTAGGTGCAATGCAGTGTTGAGAAGAATGTATATTCTGTGGATTTGGGGTGGAGATTTCTGTAGATGTCTGTTAGGTCTGCTTGGTCCAGATCTGAATTCAAGTCCTGGATATCCTTGTTAATTTTTTGTCTCATTGATCTGTCTAATATTGACAGTGAAGTGTTAAAGTCTCCCACTATTATTGTGTGGAGTCTAAGTCTCTTTGTAGGTTGTTAAGAACTTGCTTTATGTTTCTGGGTGCTTCTGCATTGGGTGCATAAGTATTTACAATAGTTAGCTCTTCTGGATGCATCAATCCTTTTACCATTATGTAATGCCCTTCTTTGTCTCTTTTGATCTTTGTTGGTTTAATGTCCATTTTATCAGAGACTAGGATTACAACTCCTGCTTTTTTTTGCTCTCCATTTGCTTGATACATCTTCTTCCATGTCTTTATTTTTAGCCTCTGTGTGTCCTTGTACATGAGATGGGTTTCCTGAATACAGCACACCGATGGGTTTTGACATTTTATCCAATTTGCCAGTCTGTGTCTTTTGATTGGGGCATTTAGCCCATTTACATTTAAGGTTAATATTGTTATT
>CAUYLG010005778.1:0-32691 GCA_963573385.1 Cacajao melanocephalus | reverse complement strand
CATCCCTTATTCCTTGCTGTCTCCATTGTTAAGCACAATTATTGGCATAAAAGAGGTTTTTAATACCCATTTTTAGACTGCATTCTAGCTTGGGCAATAGAACAAGAATCCCGTTCTCTCTCCCTCTTTCTCTTCCTCTTTCTTTCTCTCTTACATTCTTTTTCTTTCTTTCTTTCACTCTTTCTTCTTTTCTCTTTCTTAAAAAAAAACTATTAGATATAATAAATGAGTTCAACAAGGTTACAGGATATAAGATCAATATACAAATATACAATATACAAAACTCAGCTGTATTTCTACACACTAACACTGTTTTCTTAATCAAAAATTAAGAAAACAATTTCATTTACAATAGTATCAGAAAGAATAAAACAGGAATAAATGTATCAAAAGAAGTGTAAGTCTTTTACACTTAAAACTACAAAACATTGCTGAAAGAAATTAAAGAAGATACAAATAAAGGAAAGACAACTTATATACATGGGTTGGAATATAACTTTATTAAGATTGTAATACTCTCCAAATTCATTGACGGATTCAATGCAATCCCCCTCCACCCGCCCCCCCCAAAAAAAACCCTCAGGACTCACACTTTCAGATTTTAAAACTTACTTCAAAGATACAGTAACCAAGACAATGTGTTACTGGCATGAAGATAGACATACAGACTGAAGGAGTAGAGTTGAGAATCTCATAAATCTATATGGTCAGTTGATTTTCCACAAGGGTGGCAAGACAAATAAATTGGGAAGGAATAATCTTTTCAACAAATGGGGCTGAAATACTGGATGTCCATGTACAAAAGAATGAAAGTGGACCTTCCATCTCACACTATGTACAAAAATTTAACTGAAAGTGGATCAAAGGCCTAGATACAAAAGCTAAAATCATCAAACTTTTAGAAGAACACATGGGCATAAGTATTCATGTGCTTACCTTAAACAATGATTTCTTTGATATAATACCAAAAGCATAAGTAACAAAATAAAAAATTTATAAATTGAACAAAAAATTTTGTGCTTCAATAAACGCCATCAAGAAAGTGAGAAGACAACTCAGAATGGAGGCAAAAATATACATAAATCATAAAATCTGATAAGGGACTTCTTTACAAAGTATACCCCAAACTCTTACAACTCAGCAATAAAAAGACAATTAACACAATTGAAAATGATAAAGGATTTGAATAGATGTTCCCCAAATAAGACATACAAATGGCCAATAAGCACATAAAAAGATGCATAACATTGTTAGCCATTAGGAAAATGCAAATCAAAACTACTATGAGATGCCTCTCCAAGGAATTATAAAGTATATTTACTGAAAGGAAGAAGTAAAATTATCTCTATTTGCAGATGACATAATTCTACATGTAAAAATCTCCTAAGATTCCACCAAGAAACTGTTAGACCTAATAAATGAATTGAGTAAAATTGAAGGATACAAAAATCAACATACAAAAATCAGTAGCATTTTTATACACAAACAGCTACCTAACTGAAAAAGAAATCAAGCAAACAATTCCATTTACTATAGCATAAAACAATACTGAGAAATAACTTTAATTATGAAGGTGAAAGATCTGTACACTGAAAACTAGATGAAAGAAACTGAAGAAAATACAAATAAATGGAAAGGTATCCTTGCTCTTGGATTGGAAGATTTAATATTGTTAAAATGTCCTTACTACCCAAAGCATATCCAAATTCAGTACAATATCTATCAAAATTCCACTTGTATTCTTCAGAGAAATAGAAAAAACCATCCTAAAATTTGTATAAAACCATAAAAGGCCCCAAATACCCAAAACAATACTGAGAAACAAAAACAAAATTGGGAGCATCACATTTCCTGATTTCAAATCATATTACAAAGCTATAGTAATAAAAACAGTATGGTACTGACATAAAAACTGACACATAAGGCAGTGGAACAGAATAGAGAGCCCAGAAATAAATCCAAACCATGTACAGTCAGTAATTTTTTTTTTACAAAAGCACCAACAAGACACAATGGGGAAATAATGGTCTCTTAAATAAATGGTTCTGGGAAAACTGAATTTCCAAATGCAAAAGATGACAATTGAACAATTATCTTACACCATACACAAAAATCAACTCAAAATGAAAAAGACTAAAGAACAAAAACTACAAAATTCCTAGAAGACAATATAGGGGAAAAACTCCTGGACAATGTCTTGGTCATGATTTTTTGAATATCACACCAAAGGCTCAGTCCACAAAAGCAAAAGTAAATAAATGGGACTACATCAAACAAAAAGGCTTCTGTACACCAAAGGAAACAATCATTAAAATGAAATAGCAAACTATGGATTGAAAACAAATATTTGCAAACTATATATCTGATAAGGGGTTAACCATCCAAAATTTATAAAGAACTCATACAACCAAAGAAAGATAAACAAATAGCCTAATCTAAAAATGGGTAAAAAATCTGAACAGACATTTCTCCAATGAAGACATTAAAATGGCCAACAGGTACATGAAAAGGTGTCCAACATTATCAACATCATTAATCATCAGGGAAATGCAAAAAATCCGTTATGAGATACCACCTCATACCCATTAAGGTAGCTATTATCAAAAAGTCAAAAGATGGCAAATGTTGTTGAGAGTGTGGAGAAAAGATAACTTTTTACACCGTTGGTGGGAATGTAGATTGGTACAACTATTGTAGAAAATAGTATGGGGTTTCTAAAGGAGTTAAAAATACATCTACCATATGACCCACGAATCCCTCTTCTGAGTACATACTTACAAGAAATGAAATTACCACCTTATAAAGATATCTACTCTCTCATATTCATTGCAGCGTTATTCACAATAGCCAACATATGGAACAACTAAGTGTCCATTGATTAATGAATGGATAAATAAATTGAATATTATCCAGTGGTACATATATATAATGGAATATTATTCATTCCTAAAAAAGAATGAGATCTTGCCATTTGCCACGACATGGATAAGCCTGGAGGACATTATGCTAGGTGCAATAGGACAGACAGAGAAAGAAAAATATTGCATAATCTCATGCATATGTGGAATCTAAAAAAATTTCAAATATATAGAAATAGAGAACAAATCAGTAGTTATAGGGGCAGCAGTCAGTAGAAAGGAAATAGGGAAATGTAGGTCTGAGGATACAGAGTAGCAGATATGAAGGATGAACAAATCTAGCGATATAATGTAACAAGGATTCTCGGTAATACAACTGTATGTGGAATTCATGCTAAATGAGTAGAATTTAGCTGCTCTTGCCATGAAAACAAAGAAGTGAGTAACTGTGAGATGACAGATATGTTAATTTGCTTCACTATAGTAACATTTTTTACTATCTATATATATCCCATAATGTGTTGTATACCTTAAATATACATAATAAAAAATTACTTTCAAAAAGAATTTCACAAATAGAAAAAGTGGTAGAGGAGAGAAAAATGATGGCCCAAATATAGAAGAATTTGATGTGAATTGTGGCAGAGTTTCTAAGAAAATAAAATTACATGATAAGTGAAAAATGAAGAGATAAATTGCCCAGCAAGGATAGGGGCTCATCATATACTTCAGAAATGGCATAAAGGGAGATAATCAATTATGAGATAGCACTCTTCAAAGGATAAATTTTTAAATCCAAAATGATCTTAAGTAACAAGAAATATGTTTTGGAGTGACTACTGGATGGGATAACCTATAGCGTTATTTAATTATATGCTTATTTTGTATACTTGAGGGATGCCATAAAGAAAATAAGTTCCCTTTTGCATTGCTACTTAAAAGTAATCATATGGGTCATCACTTTCCAGTGGTGATTCACTTCTTGCCACTACGTAATGTTTAGGCTTAGAATTCTGAGGCTGAATAGCACCATAATTTTGAAAAGCCTGATTATTAAAAACAAACAAACTGCCCAGGCGCAGTGGCTCAGGCCTGTAATCTCAGCACTTTGGGAGGCCAGAGTGGGCAGATCACCTGAGGTTAGAAGTTCGAGACCAGCCTGGCCAACATGGTGAAACCCAATCTCTACTAAAAATACAAAAATTAGCCAGGCATGGTGGCGGGTGCCTGTAATCCCAGCTACTCGGGAGGCTGAGGCAGGAGAATCACTTGAACCTAATAGGCAGAGGTTATGGTGAGCAGAGATTGTACCACTGCACTCCAGCCTGGGCGACAGAGCAAGACTCCATCCAACCCCCACCCCCGAAAAGCACAAAAACCACAATGAAATGCTATATCACATCCACTAAGGTGGCTATAACTAAAAGAAAGACAGAAAGAAAAATAAGTGTTGATAAGCACCAAAATGGAAACCTCATTCTTTTACGTTGGGAATGTAAAATGGTATAGCCGCCGTAGAAAATAGTCTGACAGTTGGTCCAAAAGTTAGACACAGAGTTACCACATAACCTAGTAATTCCACTTCTAGGCCTATACCCAAGAGTACCGAAAATATATGTACACTCAAAAATTTTCACGTGAATGTTTATAACGGCATTATTCTTAACAGCCAAAAAAGTATAAACAACATCATTAACTGTTGAATAAGAAAAATGTGATATATCCAAACAATGGAATATTATTCATCCATAAAAATGAAGGAATAAAGTGCATGTACAACATGAACGAATATGAAAACATTTTGTTAAGTGAAAGAAACCAAGCACAAATGGTCACATATTATATAATTCCATTTATATGAAACCTCCAAAATAGGCAAATCCATTGAGGCAGAAAGTAGATTAGCAGTTGCTAGGGCCTGGGAGGAGGGAAGAGAGGGGACTGGTTGCTAATTGGTAGAGTTTCTTTTTTAGGGTGATGAAAATGTTCCGGAAACAGACAGTGATATGGTTGCACTATCTTGTGAATATACTAAAAACCACTGAATTGAACACCTTAAAAGGTTGATTTTGTGGTATGTGAATTACATCTCAAGAAAAAAATACTTAAAGATAAGAATAATTAGTATACTCAAGTGATACTGAGTAGCCCACCAAAATGCTGTGGCCATGGAGATGCCCCATTCACATCTCTCTTTAGGAGAACCTCATCAGGAAGCATAGCTGACTGACTGTCTCTGGGCCCAAGCTTCCCTTGGAGCTGTTCCCGGCCAATTATCAAGTGTGGTGAGGGTAGGAACTAGGTCACTCCTGTGGATGCATGATTTTTCCAACTGGCAAATTCTGCTCGGGACTTCCCATTGGCCAGGCAGTGACTTTTTCCAAACCACGCTGTGACCAAAGACTCTTCATATTCACTCCAAACTTGTCTCTCTTCTTCCACAGAGCACTGTGGTCAAATTCTCTCCCCATCTACTGCTGATTCTGTTCTCTTTAGCCTTCACAGTTGTTTCTCCTGAAAAACCTTTTGCTCATCTAATATTGGCATATGTTCTTTGGAGAGCAAGGAAGTGACACATGAATGTATATCTAAGAATGACTACAGTACAAAACTTGAAGAAGGTAGTTGAAAGGCCTTGGTAGGATCAAATGTGTCTGCAAGTGTTCCTGGGATTCCAGAGATACATCGTATTCACTTGTACTGAACAGATGTATGAAAGACTTACACAAACAAACCACTCTCCAAGGTGTCTAATTTGAAGGATAGTATGTACTTGAGTGAAGTAGTTCTTGGAAGGCTTGGGAAATACCAGTTTCACGCAATCACTGTATTTAATAATAACCAGTATAGGTACTGACTGAGGCCACAAGCACTGCGTGGGCAAATCAGACAAGGCTTATAAGTCTAAAGCAGTGTTTTTCACACTGTGGGCCACTGCAAATTATAAATCATTAAATCTATTTTGTGGGTCATGATAGCAGATGTTTTAGTTTGGTTTTTCTTTTTTTAAAAGAATAGATCAGAATATAGATGCATAGTAAAGGTAAGTATAGTTTCATAAAATATTTGTCTTAGATATGTATGTGTATACTTGTGTGTATATTTATATACACTACCAAGGTTTGGATAGTTTTGTCACAGATTGCATTAGAAAAGGTTTGAAAGTCATGATCTAAGGGATACACAATAAAGTTGGCACAGCCAGAATTTACATAAAGACATTTAGTAACATTCTTCAAAGTAGAAACAGAATTTCTGATCCCCAAAAGATTCATCAGGGTTGCATGCTTTTGAGTGATAATGTCCAAGTGGGTTGAGTCACGTAAAACCTTCTGGTGCATGGAGACATTCCTCCAGGCCCAGAATCATATTCATAATCTGATTAGGTACTGGACTTCACCTCATGTAAGTCAGGTACATCTCAGAGTCATAAAATGTGCAACGTGGGCTGGGCTCGGTGATTCACAACTGTAATCCTAGCACTTTGGGAGGCTGAGCCAGCCAGATCACAAGGTCAAGAGATCAAGACCATCCTGGCCAACATAGTGAAACCCCGTCTCTACTAAAAATACAAAAATTAACTGGGCATGGTGGCATGCACCTGTAGTCCCAGCTACTTGGGAGGCTGAGGTAGGAGAACTGCTTGAACCCCAGAGGCAAAAGTTGCAGTGAGCCATGATTACACCACTGCACTCCAGCCTGGTGACAGAGGGAAACTCTGTCTCAAAAAAAAAAAAAAAAAAAAAAAAGTCCAATATGATTGCAGTGTACAATTATAGCACACTCAGGAGTAAACAAAATCCTCACGCATCATACTTCTTCTTTACAGGCTAATATAGTCTATTCCAAGTTAATTCCTGAATGTATCATTGCTACTGGACAAAGACAAGGAATGGTAACCCAGACATCCCTGGGAGTCTTGCTAAGAGACACTTGGACTAACTATAGAGCTCACCCTGTGGTTTGTCTCACTAGAGCTATGTCTCGTGGAAGTCAATTCCCTTTAAAGAAATGATAGGATTTGGGTCATGGTGGCCAGAAATCTAAAAGAAGAGTTGCAGAGAAGTCAGGAATGGCTGCAAACCATTTGCTAGAAGGGGTAATCTGTTTTGCAAAACTAGATTCCACACAGATGTGTAAAGAAAATAAAAATCAATAAGGCATTGAAACAGAAGTTTTACTTTTCTAACCTAAAAAATGCAATGCAGAAAACTAATGGTGAGAAAAGTCACAGGGCTGTCTAATCTTAAAATTTAAAGAAACTATAAACTCTCCAGGTGCTTCTCAAAGTTGAGGTGTATGTACTCTCAGGGGGATATGTAGAAGAACTAAGGGGTGGAAAAGCCACAGGAAAAACAAAGCGGTTCTAGGGTCATATTATGTCATTGAATCTGTGATAGTATCCATTGTAAGATGCAATGTTGTTGTCAAATTGCTAAAAGAAAAAAAATGCCATGAGGCAATGTATTATTACTTAGAATATTTTAATCTTATTTTTAAAAATCTTTCAGATTAGATATAAATTCTATCATACACCATTCTTGAAGGAAAATGTAAAACTATACAAGTTGATTATACACTAAGGAAAATAAAGAGTGTAACTCTTCTGAATCACTTCTCAATTCAGAGTCATCAATGTTCACAGATCTTATTCTCTAAGCCATCAGGATATTAATGATGTAGCATATATCTTTAAAAGTGCTCTGCTATAATCTCTAGAAATTTCTTCCTGCTGACACTCTCCTGTAAGTTTTGATGTCATCATTTATTGAACTTAGTAGATGTCATTGGAGGGTTTTTAGATAAAACCAAACTCATATTCCTTCCTCAAGTGGTCTTTTCTTGGTTCGTTAGCTGGAATTTTAAGGGTTGCTAATGTCCAGTCTTGCCACTTGAAATTCTTTAACTGTGTAGATACATGTCTAAAAAAATGCATCAACAGGTAACATAACTTGGAAGGTTAAATAAGACTCCTGGCCATCTTTCCACATGGCTGTACGCCACTCATTCATCAGCTCACCTGTCATTCATCTCTGTGTGTGTGTATGTGCACACATGCATGAGTGCACACACAAGATAATAGCACTGAGTTTGATCTCATTTTCATAAGAGAACGGGTTCAAACTCATACACTAAAAGTACATTCATTTCCCATTTCTGCATAACAAATTACTATAAATATAGCAGCTTAAAACAACACCTATTTATTATCTCAGAGGGCTGGAAGTCATAAGTTCATCGTGAAGTGGCTGGATTTGCTGCTCAGGATCTCTCAAGACCGAAATCAAAGAATTGACAGATCTGCGTTCCTTTCCGGAGGCTCTGGAGAAGCACGGACCTCATTCAGGTTGTTGGCAGAATTCAGCTTCTTGCAGTTGTAGGACTGAGGTCAGGATTTCCTTGACATTTGGCCCTGTCTATATTTAAACCAGCAACATGTGTTGAATCCTGCTCGTGCATATCTCTGACTTTTCACTTCTGTTGTGCCTCTTCAATTTCCTTTTGTGCCCTCAGTTGGGAGAAGGCTCTGTTTTAAGGGTTCGTGTGATTACATTAGACTCACCTAGATAATCCAGAATAATCTTATTTTAGTATCAATAGATTAGGAATTTTAATTATCTCTGTAATCTCTTAGGCTTGTAATGTAACGTGAATATATGACAAGTGGTGAGTATCTCAGGGAGCAACATTCTGTCTCCCATACTTAGCTTGATATTGTTCAAAATGAAATAGGGTGACAAGTTTTGACCATCTGACATCACGCATGACATCACATTGAAATGCTGTACATTGTGTCATCTATGTTCTCAGTGTTAATTGTTTTAGTACTCTTGGCATTGGCAGGCATGTCAAAGGACATTGAGGTTTTCTCAGCACATCCTATTTGACTAAATTCCTAGTTTTTCCTAAATTGAATTGCATGTCACTAGACATTAAGCAGTTTCCAATCAGTTGAAAATTTTTGACAAACTGATGTTCCACACCTTAATAACAGTCCTGCATCATGCATGAGTTTGGTTATATCAGCCTCTTCTTGTTTCGAAATTTCTTTCATTTATTGTGAGAGCTTTGGTAATTTATTCTGCCTTCAGTTGCATAACTTGGCATGTGTTAGGTGACCCTTGTAGATGTATTTCTGTAACAAAACATAGCTCCACTTCATCTTCTTGGGAATTTCTTCATTGTTGCTTTGAAAGAACATACAGAAATGGGACCAGTTTTCCAAAAATAAATATATTCATCACTAATATCAAATTTACACTCCACTTCCTGTTTCCATGTTTTTCTGCAAAAACAATAACTTTTTATTTAAATGCTAGACCATACTGTAATCTCGTGGGAGACATAATAACCAGCATTTAAGTCCAATCTATATAGTACCAACAACATACAATACACAACTGAAGGGACAACACAAACAGCTCTGACCAAATTTGCACATGCACAGGAAACAACTATGTCACCAACTGCCACTAAGACATTACTGGTATAAGACACCATCCTGACTTTCAACATGTTCAGTGAAAGAAAAAAATTCAGCAATTCTACTGAATTCTCCTGGTAATCTGCTTGCAAATAATAAATGTAATGGCTGAGGGGATTAGTGCCAGGGCCAGGCTAACTGGGTTTCAGATATTGCCTCTGTAACTTACTGTGTTACCTTGGATATATTTTTTAACTCTTATCTGTAATATAGGAAAAAGTGAGATAATTCATGTGCAGTACTTAGCACACAGTAAAACTCAAAAATAGTGTCCTGTTGTTTCTGTTGATATTAACCAACCTTAAGAGCTGGTTCCTTTTCTTCCCATATGCTCATGAAGCAAATACCTGTATTTTCCCAGTTAGTGAGAAAGTATTCATTCTGGAAATAGAATCTCTTTTAGTTCTCACTCCTTATTGTTCTAAAATGTACCAGATTATCTCATCATTCCTTGAGTGTACTGGTTCTCTAAAGGACAGGAACCATCAATACTCATTACCAGGGAACTCGGAGAAAGTACCGTGTCCTCATAAAAGGTTTAACATTCAGGCTACTCAAGCACTCTGTCCTGTATTTTTTCTCTTGTGCATTCCTCTCCCTACGTGCACTTGATCTCTGTAGGTTAACACCTAATAAAAGCTTTAGGAATTAAAAGGCATGTGAAAAAATGGGGTATGCTCAGGGCTGTTGAGGGGCCAGGCAACAGACTATGACACCTAGAAGAGAAAGTGAGCCTTCTTCCCATTTCTGCACAAATCATCCAGCTTTCCCCAGATTTCGTGAAAGTCACTAGTGCATCTAAAACAGTGCTGGGGAGCTGTGGCACAGCACTGATGAGGAGTGCAATTATGCCCATGAGAATTCTGGAGTGGGCAAGGAAGCCCACATCACAGGACACTACTCTGTCGTGGCCAGAGGGAGAGAATTTATGGGTGACAACTTGGAAGAAATGATGAGTCAGTAATAAATTAGTTAAAAAAAAAATCTTAGGCAGGGCATGGTGGCTCATGTCAGCACTTTTGGGAGGCCAAAGCAGGAGGATCCCTCAAGGCCAGGAATTTGAGACCAGCCTGAGCAACACAGTGAGATCCCTGTCTCTACAAAATAATTTAAATATTAGCTGGGCGTGGTGGCTCATGCCTGTAATCCCAGCACTTTGGGAGGCCAAGGCGGGTGGATCACCTAAGGTCGAGAGTTCAAGACCACCCTGACTAACATGGAGAAACCCCGTCTCAACTAAAAATATAAAAATTAGTTGGGCATGGTGGTGCATGCCTGTAATCCCAGCTACTCGGGAGGCTGAGGCAGGAGAATCACTTGAACCTGGAAGGAGGAGGTTGCAGTGAGTCAAGATCACGCCATTGCACTCCAGCCTGGGCAACAAGAGCAAAACTCTGTCTCAAAAAAAAAAAAAAAAAAATTAGCCAGGTGTGGTGGCATGTACTTGAAGTCCTAGGTAAATGGGAGGTTGAGATGGGCGGATCCCTTAAGCCCAGGAGTTCAAGGTTTACAGTGAACTATGATTGCACTACTGCATTCTTGCCTGGAAAACACAGTGAGATCCTGTCTCGAAAAAAAGAAATCTTAGAAACTCCAGTAATATTTCAAGGATGACTTTTACAAGGGACTAGGGGTCTTATGCTACACTACATAAGAGAAATGCCTAAGTAGCCAAATATATAAATTATAACTATTAATGTGACTCTATTTATTTAAAGCCATAGTCTGGAGGCCTGGTGAAATCTGGTTATGTTTGTATTATATTCTTAAACCACTCCCACCACTGTTCATTGGCCTTGAGATCCTTGAGGACAGAGACCGCTAATTTAAAAAAACTGTGCAGCCCTATCACCTAGCATAGAGTAGGTACTCAACATATGACTGTTGAAGGAAGGAATAACTGTCTCCAAGGAACAAATTTAGAACAAACAGATAGAAGTTATAGGAATATAATTCAACATAAAATGCCTTTGTAGCTACTAGAACCTCTTATAAATGCAAGAAGTCTATCATGACATGGTGAGAATCCTGTCACTGGGGGTGCTAACAATGATGTCCTAGAAGAGGTGCACACCTCATGGAAGGGGATGGATCAAATCATTCCCAGCTCTTGAATTGGCTGGTACTCATTGCATGGAGACCACCAGGAGACTAGCAATGACAAAGCTGCAAAGACGCTAAGCAGAAGTGATGAGTCAGCAAAAACTGGTTTTTATTTAAAAAAAAGGCTTCAAGGACTATCTATAAAAATCAGCAAGCTTCAAACCAGAGTTCATCAGCATTAAAATAGTACTCTGAAACATTGTTACAAGGAGCCATAGAAACTGTCTTCTAAAAACTATACTATTATAACTTTGACTGATGTTCAGAGGACTGAAGTATCTAATAGAATAGACATCATCTATAACTAAAATGTTAAATGATGAAAGGTTAAAGGAAAGATCAGGCTGTGAGATCAGGCTGTGATTTGTGGACTCATAGCCCATTTCAATGTCCTTTTCATGTCACTGGTGAAGTAAATTCTGGAGTCACTGATCTTGGTTCCTTTAACTTCCAATAAATGACTGAAGGAACCCACATCTTCTACAAAAGGAAAATTACTGGACAATGATGGAAAGGTCTTTTGAGATAAATGATCATTCTACATTAATTTAAAAGCCATAAATAGAATGATGAATAAGACTACCTCATAATGTCAAAGTTCAAAGGCACTTTTCATATGTTTCTTTAAAGAAAACCTGACCTTTCTTTCTTTCTTTTATTAGCAGAAAGTTTGCCAAGGGCAGTCTAGGTCTTGGGTCATTTCATTTTGACATGGAAGTTCTCTCAGCATTAAAAATAATAATAATAATAATAATAATAATAAAGAAGTATTTAACTCTGAAGTGACCATGAGAACATGTTCAGCAGCATAAAAAATAACAATACTGAAGCATTAGGACTGCAAAGGTTGTGTTTTAGTAACTCAATAAAGCTTTCCTTTCTCATATATGAGAGACAGAACTTATATGAGGTCATGAATAGCTAAAGAAATCGGCATGAATAGATATTTTTCTTTTGTATTTCATATTGTTTCACAACATTCTATGCAGGAAAATTGCTGAATATACCACTAGTAACTTTTTATGCTTAAATATCTTTGTTACGTATAGATTAGCTGTCATTAGATATGGATGTGAACATAAATATGAGCAAACAAGAAGGAGGACGAGAAACAAAGGGTCAAAAGATATAGACGTGAACATAGACATAGATGTGAACATAAAATTCACTTTTATGAATATAAAAGCTCTTACCAAAGACCTCTTTTGCCATTTCAATTTCCATTTTAAGGTATTATTTACCGACAGTAAAATTCACCTTTTTTTGGGTAGATTTCTGCAAGTTTTGACAAATATAGTTGTATAATCACCACTGTATGAAAGATACAGAATGGTTCCATCACAACCCTCTACCCCTTAGAAGCCAACCCCTCTCTTCATCTCCTGCCCCTGGAAACTACTGATTTGCTTTCCTTTCCTATAATTTTGACGTCTTAAGAATGTCCTGTAAATGGAGTTATATAGCATGTAGCAAAGGCCCCTTTTAAACTTCATGCACTTGATAAAAAGTAATTTACTTTTTATTTTTATTTACTTGTTTCTATTTTTTGAATTTAAAGGTAATGATAGATACAAAAATCAAATTGCTCTTGACTATGACATCTTGAAATAGGTATTACCCAGAGGGCCTTTAGATCATGTAGACCTTTAGGACTTCACTTCCGAAGTACTGAATCAGAATCTCTCAGCATGTGTCCTGAGAATTTAGTTTCTACCAACCTTTCTAAGCCTGATTCTGATTGACCCATTAGATTCGGGAAGCATTAACCCAACAGGTATTCACCAGATGAGATCAACTACCAGATTTTAAATGATGTGTAGCTACAGAATCAAAATTCAGAGGTCGGGAGAGTCTTATCTAGGTGATCTTGTCCTTGGTGGTTACCGCTTGGTGGCTGTGGGGCCTCAAACAAGTTACTAAAACTTGACCAACCTTGGTTTTCTCCTTTGTCACATGGGGGAACACCTACTTCAAAAGATTATTTTGCAGATTGAATGCTTATAAATCATTTAGCATACTACATGGAACACTTAGCATTAAGAAAAATTGAAGTTGCACATATTTTAGTACCAATATAATCATCATTGTGATCATCACCATATTGCCCTGAGTGCTTTACAATTCTTTCTCCATGTCTGCATTTTGGTCAATGTCACTATTTATTAACCCTTCCTCTGGAGGCAACCAAAGGGAATTTTTGTAGCAACATGGCTGTTATTCAAGGCAGTAAAAAGCAAATTCACTGATTGCTTGCCATCTTCACTTCTACCCTGTTACAGCCTCAAATACGCCGATGAGAACAAAAAGTAAATTACTGGAAACCTTCAGTTTTTTTTCCAAAAGGATGTTATTGGCCAAATATGGGCAAACAAAAGGGAGGAAGAGAAACAAAGGCCAAAATAAAGCAGAAAATCAGGCTGTCCATACGGCTGGGATCTATCCAAAATTTTCCTTTATTTATTAGAAGATTTAGTCAAATATGTGATGTGAAGAGAAATGGAAACCGTTGGCTTAAAGAAAACAGGTTTGTTTCAGTAGTATTCCATATTAACTTACCTAAATGACTTGGATTTGAAGTTCAGGAGTCGACAGAATATCTTAAGATTTATTTCAAAACATTACAAGGTGGCTGGGTACAGTGGCTCACACCTGCAATGCCAGCACTTTGGGAGGCCAAGACAGGCAGATCACTTGAGGTCAGCAGTTCAAGACCAGCCTGGCCAACATGGTGAAACCCTGTCTCTACTAAAAATACAAAAATTAGCCAGGTATAGTGGCACACCCTAGTAATTCCAGTTACTCAGGAGGCTGAGGCAGGAGAATCACTTGAACACAGGAGGCAGAGGCTGCAGTGAGCCGAGATCATGCCACTGCACTCCAGCCTGGGCAACAGAGCGAGATTCTATCTTAAAAATCAAAACAAACAAACAAAAAAAAATTTACAAGGTTCAGGGAAAAGAAGACTAAAAGCTCAAGGCAACATTTTAATCCTATTACAAGTACTAAAATTTGGCCCTAAAAACTGACTGCAAGCTAAATATATATGAATTTATTTTTAAGTTATAGTTTTAATTTAAGCCCTGAAATACAGAAGAGTGATATTTGGTTGTACTTGCTAACATAAAGAACTACCACTATTTTCTAAGAATTATGCAATGCTGCTAACACCAAGGACCAAAGAACATCAAAAGACAAACATGAACCCCACAAGCCCTACCTGTTCTCAGCATCAGCACTGCACTTCGGGGACATCAATTCAAAGGACTTGGTAAATTTCACCACCTGTTGCATAGAAACATAATACATCAAGGTCAATTAAAGCTTTGTTGCAGTTTAAAATAATGTAATAAACATTTTCATCTTTATAATGATTATAATAATTGGAGATTAAAGAGAGATTTTAAGTGGAGAACTCCCAAGGGAAAGTAGAGGAGGAAAATTTCATCCTACTTTTTGCATCTTATTTCTTACAAAGCAAACACTGTCAAAGTTTTAATACATTTCACTAAACATGTACATATTTTTACAATGAGGTGTACAATGAGCTATGGAGGTCAGGTAAAGGAAAATCTCCTTTGAATACTTAAAAAAAAACCCAATCAACATCAATAGAGACCCAAGTAAGGACAGAACACCCCTCAAAGAAGATGCCCTTTATCAACCCCAGGGTCCAGGAGTTAGCTCATCATTAAGCTTGGCTCATCCTTGTTCTCAGGTGAACTTTGCGGTGCCACCACCTAAAGGGTAAAGAAGAGGAAGCCACTTTCTTCAATAATCATTCTTGTGTGGACGCTTCATCTCTCACCTCTCCAGTGGAACTAGCATATCAGTGCAAGAGCTGACCAAGACTTATGTTGAGAGGGGATTTATGGGAACAGAAAATGTCAATGCAGTTTTTCTTGTTACTAGCTAATATTGAGTTTACGCTGTATACTAGGTCCTACAGCAGAAGCTTCTTTAATTATTTCTTTATTATAACTCTGTAAAGTAGAGGTTTTTAATACTCAGTCTATAGATGAGGAAACTAACTGCTAATTTTTTAAGAAATGTACTCAGTTTCACACAATTAAATAAGGCAACGGGCATGAACGGAATTCTCACTGAAGCTAGAGTGCTTAGCTCTTTCAACAACACTACAAATGTTGAGTGAGAAAGGCACTATTTCTAGCCCCTGTAGGGGTGGAGGGAAACCTCCTTCTACCCTCTGAAGGTCTGCTGAAACAAACTGACAATAGACAGATTAACAGGAGAACAAGTATACAAATTTACTAATGTGCAGAAGCACAGAAGCCATATAAAATATGAGACTCAAAGAAGAGCCAGATGGTTGAAGATTAAAATTGCACCTTCTTTATAGGGGAGATGGATGGGGGATGTAGGCAATTTTGAAGGGCAGAAAAAATTTTCAGAGGAATTAGATGAGCCTAAAAAACAATGACCAGGGACAAAGTTTCTCTGAGCTCTGGAGGAGGTGGCAGGAAGGTAAGGGGTAGAATTTCACTGTGAACAAAAGTTATCGTCTTTCGCAGGGGGATGGAGGGAATGTTCTTGTTCTGTCACACAGGTTGGAGTGCAGTGGCCTGATCTTGACCTCTGCCTCCTTGGTTCAAGTAATTCTCCCAGTAGCTGGGATTACAGGGGCACACCACCACACCCAGCTAATTTTTGTATTTTTAGTAGAGACGGGGTTTCACCATGTTGGCCAGGCTGGTCTTGAACTCCTGACCCCAGGTTATCCACCTGCCTCGGCCTCCCAAAGTGCTGGGATTACAGGTGTGAGCCACTGCATCTGGCCAAAATTTATCTTATTATGCAGATAAAGTCTCTCAGGTAATCTCTCAGGGTGTCCTCAGAAGAACAGATGAAAAGTCTGTTTGAGCATGGGGACATTCCTCAGTCTTCCTTCCTGTGATGTGAGATAATATTCTCCAGTTGATAAAATTTCAGGGAGGGGATGGAAGAGAGTTCCAGAATGAACAAGAAAAGGTTACAAAGTTCTTGGTTCTGAGGGAACTCAAATCTAAAGCCTTTTAATTTCCTTTAGATCAACATGCTCAGTATACCAAGGCACCATGCTTTGAAGTATCTTTTTCTGAGCCCCAATACTCTCTTTTGACAAGATACACCACATGAGAGAAAAACAAGTCCCCTATAGTGAAAGGAGTCCATCTGAATGTCACAGAATGCTTCCAAGGTTGACATTCAGATTTGCCTTAGCCATATGCAGTCATGCTTCAAAGGCCTTTCAAATTAACCACTTACAAGGAATTGATAGGCACCTGAGAAAATGATTTGGAAACTAGGAATAGATTAAATATTAAAACAGCTTTATCAGTGAAGTAATGAACTCAAGCTAGGCAAATGCAACATTAGGGAAAAAATAGAAAAGAAAAGAAAGGCTCATCACAAAGAAAATTGTGTGTGACTAGGTGAAGGTAGGGCAATGACAACAGCTCTACCGCAAGGAAATATCGTTGACAACCATAGAACACATTTCATTCCATACTGTAGTATGAATTAAGCCTCTACAGAATCACTCATTGTGGCAAATTTTATTTTCCAAAGATGGTCACAACAATATCTCCTATCCCATATTCTTCTCTTCAATGTGACCCTGCCACTTTCCTACCAAGTGGTAGGATCTATGTCCCCTCTCCTTAAATCCGGTGGGCTTCTGAAAGCTTCAACCAATAGAGCATATGGAAGAGATGCTACATGCCTTCCAGGGTTGTTGTAAGAGGAAATACAGCTTCTGCCTTGCCTGATGAAATATTGTGCCTAGAACCCTTCGTCACGAGGCAAGAAGTGCAACTACCCTGAGGTCACTATGCTGAAAGGGAGCCAAACCACATAGAGAGGCCATTTTCCTGCAAATGATGGATTTTTCACAGATTATAACCAATCCTTTATGTATGTATCAATGATTACCACATCCCAGAAGGTAGATATTATCCTCATTTTACTGACAGCAAATTAAGGCTTAGGGGGTTAAGTGGTTTGCTGGAAGCCATACAAGCAGGAAATTGCAGAACTGGGATTTGAACCATGTTGTTCTGATTCCACAGCTCCAGTGATCCCACTTCTCACTGCTTTAATAAGCAAGAGCAAGTATTATTGCAACAGTAAATTACTTGGACATGACACCATTTTAAAGAAGAAAAATTTAAAGTTCAGGGTCAGAAAAAAATTCTTCATCAGCTGATGTGATTCCTTTTACCACACCAAGACAATTATAAAATCTGTAATTTTTTTTCTTTTACCTTGGCTGTTAGGAAACTCCAAGCAAAGCTTTAGCTTCAAAGCCTTATCTTTATGCAGCATAATTTGGTTTTGTATTTGTTGGTTTGGTTTGGTTTTGCTTACAAAATCTGCTATTTTTCCTTTTTTTATTTGAAAATTTGCCATTCATTCTGTCATATGTCTAGCATATAGCAGACACTCAAAAATATTTGTTCATTAGGAATTTTTGTATTTTTTCTCAGAAGTGTTTTAAGTCCTTTTGGTAGTGAGTCTATTAGAAGTATGAAGATAAGATGAAGTACATACATACTTGAAAAATGTATAAATGTGTATAAAAATACTTTTATACATGAAATAACATAAATCTGCTCCATAAAACTAATTACAGTTGAACAAAGCTATTAGGTTATGGGCCATTACATTGTGTAGAAGTGTATGATGTAAAGGCATGGGAAAGGAATTTGGAATGGTAAGAAAGAGAAATAAAACATGTAAAGGCCTACAACTGATCCAAGCAATATAAGAATAAAAGAGAAGCAGGCTTGAGTCTCATCAAAAGAGTGACAGAATATAAACTGAGGAGTGAAACGGTGAGCAAAAGTCCCCTGCTGACTCAAAGCCAGGTAAGATGAAGGAAGTGTTGAGACATCGGCCTTGGTTCTATATGCATGTAAAATTAGTCTGCATCCAGCCCATTGGACTTTTAAAGGACTTCAGGTCCATTCTAGAGTGGGTCTCAGACTGTCACATAAATCCAAGTCTGAACGATATATTTAGGAACCCAGGACTGCTGATTAAATCTTACAGATTCTCTGACTTGGAGGCAACCTGAGGTTAGGTTCACGGCCAAACTGATCCTGAGTCACCAGATTATTCCGCAAGGCAACATACTCGTGGGGATTGGTCCATGATGAGGGCCGCAAGATGAACAGTTGAGAAGTAACATAATTCTGGAGAAGTAAATTCATCTGCCAGCCTCTCAGTCCTCAAAAGTCGGAGTGGGCAAAGGATGGCCCAGGGACCAAATCTGGCCCACCACCTGTTTTTATTTATAAAGTTTCATTGTAACAAAGTCATACTCATTAATTTAAGTATTGTCTGTGGCTGCTTTCTACTCTAACAGTAGAGCGAATAGTTGCAATTGAGATCATACAGGCCACAAAGCATAAAATGTTTAGTAGCCAGACATGTATTTTTAAAAGTTTGCCAGCATCTCTGGTGTAGAGCCATTACTAGAACAGATAAGTTATTTTCACTAAATTGTTAGTGGGTAATGGTAGGTTAATGTATTATTCCCATGCAATATAGCTCTATTCAGAAAGAGGATTCCTGAAGTCACAATCTTTTAATTTGAAACAATACTGCAATGATAGAAATTTTAGGCACCACGGTAAGTGGCAAGATACATACTTGAGGATATGTCCCCAGTTGGCAGGGGACAGTTCTACTCCAATTAAGCCTATTGTCCAGGGACAATTATTAATAGTGCCCACTTTCACGCTCACAGGTGTCTTTGAACAGCAAATTATAGGCATGCAGGCCATTGGCTTCTCCTCAAAGCATCAGACAACTTATATTTTTAAAAATAATTGAAAATAAATGAATTCAAATAGAAAATTGTTTGTAATCAGATACATGCGTTAAAAAATAACAGCAAAAACAGCTTAAATATTTGGATATAACTTAATGGGATATATAGAGTGACACTGCAGAAATTATGACCAATACCAAATAGGTAAAAGCATAAATAAATAGAATTTATGCTTTATTCCTGACTTGGACCAATTCTGTAATTCTTAGTTTCATTAATTTTAAAAGTTTACTATCTAAAACCAACTCTGATTTTATTGTACATTTACTAAATGAACAGGAATTAAATAAATACACACACCCTAAGTATGATACCAAACAACTGGTTTCAAGCTCCCTTTGCTGCTTATCAGCCCTGATTATTGTGCCCTGGGGAAAGCAGTGTACATGCCAAGTGAAGTAAACAAAACATCTCCCTGCTTGTTCTTTGGACAAGCTCTATGGAAAGAGGTCTTTTTGATTTGGCTATTTATCAAGTGCTAGTTGGTCTGGCTTCTTTCTGTTCTTTTAACTTAAAAACAAGTTTAAAAAATAAAAAATATGCTCAAATAGATATTCCTGGCACCAAAATAAAAATTGTCTACTAAGTAATCATGATTTTTGTTTTTAAATTTTCTGAATCTCTATTTTTCCATAAGAGGACTACTCAAAATGGCAAAAGAATGAATTAAATAAGACAGGTGTGGTGGCTTACACCTGTAATGCCAGCACTTTGGAAAGTCTCAGCGGCCAGATCACATGAGGTCAGGAATTCGAGAACAGCCTGGCCAACGTGGTGAAACCCCGTGTTTACTAAAAATACAAAAATTAGCCAGGCATCGTGGCATGCACCTGTAATCCCAGCTACTCAGGAGGCTGAGGCAGGAGAATCGTTTTAACACGGGAGGTGGAGGCCACAGTGAACTGAGATGGCACTGCTGCACTCCAGCCTAAGTGACAGAGCAAGACTCTGTCTCAAAAAAAAAAAAAAAAAAAAAGAAAGAAAGAAAGAAAAGAAAAAAAGAAAGAATGAATTAATCATATCTTAGTATGCTTCTTAATAAATTTCTCATGTATGCCAATTTACTTTAATCATTTATTCATGCAGTCAGTATTTATCAAATACTTAGTGCACCAGGCATTGTTATAGGTTCTGGAAACACCAAAGGGCATGAATCATGTCCTATCCTTGAGAAACTCACAACACAGTACAGAGGAGGAACAGTTCACAAATGTTTCACCACAATGTATGTCCAAAATGCTACCAGTGCATGGAGGAAGGTGTTAAGGAAGTCTTCATGTGAACGGCATGATAAGCAGGAATGCTCTAGGCTGACAAGTGGGGGAAGTTTTCCAGGCTGAGGGAATAAATCAGTTCGTTCTGAGAGAAAATAGAGAACTCTCAAAAGAGTTTAACTGAATATAATTCAATCAAGGGGCAAGCTACAGAGGTGTGAGCAGGGTTAAAAGAAACCAATAAGGAATGGTGAGGCACCCAGGGACTAGCAACTTTGGAAAGCAGTTAACACTCCTAGGTATGAGGTTACACAGGAGGGAGGGAAGAAGGGAAGAGTGATTTTGGTACCCTGGAGGTGATTTTGATATCCATGTGAAGAGAGGCCATGGAAGGATGTAGGCACCCCTAGAACTGGTAAAGAAGGAAAAAGAGAAATAACTATACCCAGTGTCTTTCACTCCTCTGGCCCTTAAATCTTCTGCTCATACCCTCTGTTTGCCACCCAACTGGCAGCCAGAGGACAAGAGAGCCCAAGTGGCATGGTAAGTAAAGATCAGCCCTCAAGGGCACAGAGCTAAAGACAGAAAAACCAACTGCAGATAGTTGGGGAGTGGGGAGGTTACAAAGAATAGCCAGTAGAGTTGACAATGTTGAACTTTATTTAGCTGAGCTCCGTGCTCCCCAAAATAGTAATGGTAAAGAAATCTCCCTAGCACTGTTTCAGAATTGGCTATCCTCAACAGACCACGCTGCCCTAGCACATTTCAAAATAAGACGTTTCTCCATCCTTCCTCATGACTCCTGTAAGGCTCATGAATGATGTAGGTAGCTCCCTTGTCTATATGGTTCTGTGAAACCCCAAGTACCTTTCCTTTTCTTTGAGGTGTTCCTCATTAATGAGCATTCTCCCTATTGCAATAGCCAAATGAAATTATCTTCATTGTCTGGTGTATTTTGTCTTTCAATGGACTATTTGCACAAATACATATAGGTTAATATATGCATCAGCTGACCATGGGGAGGTGGGGTAGAGGTGAAAAAAGGGGTAGAGCAAGGCAGAGGACAGAGAGGAGAACTGCAAGTTAAGTTGGAAGCAGAAGTGATGGGCCTTACATGTTGGGCAGTGTGAGCTTTATTGTACAAGCAATCGACAGTTACCAATTTTTTGAATCACAAGAGAGGCCAGTGAACATTTAGAAAGAAATGGTAATTGATTGAAATGAGTACCTTGTTTGCCAGCAACATATGAGTCAGGAGAAAAATGTCCTAGTGAGACATCAGTAAAGAAAGTGAAGAAGATGGTGGAAGGGGTGAGAAGGAAGGGCTGGAAATGGTGTTTCCAGGTAGAAGCAACAGATCATAGACATAAGTGAATGCAGACAGTGAGAATGACTTAGAAACTACTCTATGGTTTTTTTGTTTGTTTGCTTTGTTTTTGTTTTTGAGATGAAGTCTCACTCTGTTGCCCAGGCTAGAATGCAGAGGCCTGATCTCAGCTCACTGCAACCTCTGCCTACCAGGTTCAAGTGATTCTCCTGCCTCAGCCTCCTGAGCAGCTGGGACTATAGGCATGCATCACCACACCTGGCTAATTTTTGTATTTTTTTTTAGTAGAGATGAAGTTTCACCATATTGGCCAGGCTGGTCTTGAACTTCTGACCTCATGATCTGCCCGCCTCGGCCTCCCAAAGTGCTGGGATTACAGAAACTACTCTATGGTTTTTAGCTTGAGTTACTTACTACATGATGATGATTCCATTGGCTGAAATAGGAAATATCAGAGGTGGAGAAGATTTGGGACAGGATGTAATGGAGATGGCCAGTGGGGTTAGGGGTTCAGTAGTTGGAGATTTTATAAATTTATGTATGCATGTGTATGTATATTTAACATATATATGATTAATGATGTGAGTTGATTTACTATATTGATATACATTTATTAATAAAATGAATTAATATGTATGAACAGGTAACATGATACATTAATGATGTGTGTGTGTATACATATATATTGTAGTATATATGCAATTTGCTTTCAGTTAATATAATTGGCCCTCTTTATCCATGGGTTCTGCATCCACAACCAAATGCAGTTTGAAAATACAGCACTCAGGGCAATGTGAAATCTGCAGATACAGAGGGCTGACTTTTCATATCTGTGGGTTCTGCAGGGCTGACTGCAGAACTTGAGTGTGCATAGATTTTGGTATCCATGGGCTGTCCTGGAACCAATACCCCACAGATACTGAGGGATGACTGTGTATATAATAACAATAGTTTGGGTAATCATCAGATCTGTTTTTTTTTTTTTAATACTCTCCATTTGGCACACTGAAAAAACACTTGGAGCAAAAATCAAACTGAAATTAAGTGTGCTTGTTTACAGGGAGAAGGAAAATTAAAGAAGGAAAGGTAGGGAAATAGACTAAGTGATATAGAAAGGAAAGGCTGAAATAATTTTTAAAATTCACTTGAATAGGAGGGGATTGAATTACGGACTGCCCCAGAACAATCGGAGGATGCTCCCTGCATCTCTTCCCTTTGAGTGTAGGATTCAGGAAGATCATCTAGTTCACTGGTTTACTTCTATGTATATTTGCGTAAGGACCAAGGAGCTAAGGAGCATATTAGAAAGTGTGCCTAGCTAGCTTATGCTTCACAGTTTCATAATCTCCAGAAACTAGCTTTGTATTTATAAGCTTAGTTAGAAAGTACTTCATAGAGTTCTGAACAATGAAATTGCGGCCAGCCATCAGGATGATCCATGAGAAGAGAACACTTGTAAAAACTAGGGCTTGAGACAGTGCCTTAGGACATAAGATTAAAATGTCTACGTTCATTTTCCTTGACTACATACAAAAAGAAATAATAGTAAATGCATGAGCTGGAAAGGAACTAACAGAAGTGATAGGAATTGCTTAGACAGGTTCATAGGATGGAATAACATGAAGCAGGGAATATTCAGTTCAAGGAGCTAAATAGTTCCTAATGTTGACAGCAGCAGCCAGCAATGGAGCAATATTTCTTTCTTCCCAGGCTAATGGAAAATGCCATTGACAAAGTCATTTAAAATCAATGGACCGAAACACTTAACAGAAGCAAAGGGGGGCAAAATATTAATTTTGTCAGGAGAAAGGGCTAGAATGGCATTCCCAACTTCTAGTTTTGGCATCCACTCAGTAAACTGAACAGTTTACACCTGAGTGCCTAGCTTAAAGACCATGAATGCAGTTTCTAAACACGGAGTTAAGATCTTGGTGAATCAAAGCCTCTATAACCAGATTTAATTTTTTTCTCTCATATTCCCTTCAAATATAGAGATCATAAAATATAAATGTGCAATAAGCAGTTTTTAAAGTATTAGAATCACAAAATACAAACAGAACTTTTGTTTTCAGGAATTATTCTAATAAAATAGAAATAAAATTTATTTTTGGAGGGAGAAACTTTTTTTCCTGATATGATACTGTTTTGTTTTCTAATTATAAAAGTAGTATATAGAATGCCAGTAGAGATGGTGCTATAAGTTCCTGCTTTTAAACAGTTGATCTCTTCTAAAAACAGAGCAAAGACTGATAAAACACAGAGGAAATCAGAAAGACATTTAGAGATTCAAAGGAAGAGAGAAGAAAAGGAGGAGGGGTAGAGAGTGGAAGGAAAAGGAGGGAAAAGATCTCTAAAGTCACAAGCCTGAAGACATAGGCCTGCTGAACTCCCAGTCCAGAACAGACTGGCAATGATGGTCAGAATTTCAGCTCCTACTGGAGGGTAGGGGAACAGGTGACCCAGCTTCACCCCAAGAAACTGAACCAAGCTGCCCCTAGCCTAGTGTAATATTACTACACAGCAGGAAATCTGAGCCACCAGAATAAGTCCCGGTTCTTGATTAGGGGTCAGGGAGCTGGGCAAACTATTAGACAGGTAGGAAAGAGGGTAAGAGAGAAAGAAAGCAAGCAATGGCACAAGCAAACAAACAAAAACTCTCCCATCAAAATCAGCTGCAATCCTAAATTCGAAAACACAAAATTAATAGAAACAACTAAATCAAAAACCTACATAATTGGACAAGGAAATACTGAGGAATCTGTTAAGATAAGTATTTGAACACACCTGTAATCAGAGATTGACAGATGAAGAATAGAAAAGTATCAAGAATATAAGGGATTTGGACAACATTTCATTCTAGATTAATGGGGTCTTAGGAATCGTCAGCAGGACAAGCCCTTTAAAAAAAGATTTTCCTCAGCTGGGTGTGTTGGTTCATGCCTGTAATCCCAACACTTTGGGACGCTGAAGTGGGAGGATTGCTTGAGCACAGGGGTTCAAGACCAGCTTGGGCAACATAGTAGAACCCCATTTCTACAAAAATAAGCTAGATGTGGTGGTGTGCACCTGAAGTCCTAGCTATTTCAGAGGTTGGGGTGAGAAAATTGCTTGAGCCTGGGAGGTCATGGCTGCAGTGAGCTGTAATGATGCCACTGCACTCCAGCCTAGATAGCAGAGTGAAACCCTGTCTCAAACAAACAAACAAGCAAACAAATAAACAGAAAAGGCTTTGCTCCCTGAGAGAAAAGAGAGGGATGTGAAAAGAAGTTTCCGTTTCTTCTCCTGGACAGTTAAGTGTGGACGTGCTCCCTGGTACACTATGAAGGGAAGACCCAGCTGGTGACGGCCAACCACTGAGACAAGCAGAGGGAAGAGGACAGAGCCTGGATCCCTGATCACACCATCTGGCTGCTGTGCCATCCCCAGAACCACCTCCTGGAGACTTCCTGTCATGTAAGTTAATAAATGCTCTCAGTGTGACAGCCACTTGCCCTTGAATATTCTGTTACTTGCAGAAGTCCCTCAGATTGATCTATAAATTAAAGCAATTTCAATCAAAACCTATACAGAGTTTTCATGGAACTTGTTAAGCTGCTATTAAAATTTTATGGAAGAATGACAGGTCAAGAATAAGCAAGCTAGTTTAAAAGGGGAGCAACACTGAGGACTTGCCCTATCAGATATTAAAATGCATTATAAAATTACAGAAATTCAGACAGATACTGGTGCAGAAATAGACAAATAGTTCTAGCACGACAAAATTGTGAGCTCAGCAACAGACCCAGGTATATATGGAAATGCTATAATTTTGAAGTGCCATTACAAAGTGGTGGCAAAGCAGTTCTAAGACAATTGGTTATACACATACCACTTTATACTCCACACAAAAACATAAATTCCAGATGGATAAAAAAGGCCATGCATACCAAATAGATTTAAAAATATATATAATAATGCCATTATAACTAAAGGCAGATAAAGATTTTTATAACAAATTCCTTAAAGCACAAATCAAAAAGGAAGGTTAATACATTTGACATATTAAAATTAAAATATTCCACAAAACCAAAGATACCTGTTGAGAGAGGCAATCCATAAAACCAAGCCGTGCATGTCAGGACTGCAAGGCCCTAGTTCATTTCTCAGGATTGTATTTGCAGTGAGCAAACCTGGGAGATAAAGTAATATCTTTTCCTAGACAAACACCAGGCTTGACATCACTCAGTAGAAATAGGATATATCTCCCAAGCACAGTGTTGTAATATGACCTCTTCTGTAATAGGACCCAGTGATTGTGCAGGCCCACACCCACCTGTTGCACCTATAGAACTTGGAGAACATGGGGAACCACCACCATTGTTATGGTTTACAATATAAGGTTTACATTTGTATCTACAAGCATATGCTCCACTGTTTATTGGCCTTAGTTTGATATTTAAATATGTTCAATACTCAATACCTGTCTTGCTTACCGCAACTTCTCTCATCACCTTCTTGGCTAGATTTCAAACTCTTATATTTTTTCAGGAAGGGCTTATTAGAACTACATTTAGTGCTCTTCTTTGCATATTTGAAAATATCTCTCTGCAACTTGTGCAGTTGTCTATGAGTTTGGCTTTAAATTTTGGATTTAAAATTATAGGGTCACATTTTCTTTCTCTGAGGACTTTGTACATATTGCCCATTGTCCTCTAGCACAGGAGACTACAACTAGGAAGTCTAACATCAGAATGAATTTTCCTGCAACAGATGCTTTGATTTTTTTGTGTAAATGTCCGTATGTATTTTTTCAATATCTTTGAAGTCTATTAACATCAAATGTGTTTCAGTGCTAAGCACTGGGAATCAATTTTGCCTGAAATGGTGTGTTCCTTCAGTCTGTAAATCCAAATTCGCCTTTATTTCAGTAAAACATCCTAGTGTTATAATTTCAAATGTTTTTATTTTTTTTTCTTGTTCCATTTGCCATGTTCTCTTTAGAATCGCCAATTATCCTTAGTTTGGACCTCTGTTATTCTGATTCCATTTTTATCATTCTCTTTTTTTAATGCTTTATTACTTTCCATTTTACTCTTTGTGTCCCTGAAAGTATTTTATATGTTTTTAATGTTTTTAATGTAGTATTTCTTTCTGTACAGCTACATAATTTTCTTCTACTTTTCTTCCAAGCTCTACCAACCCAGTTTCTTATCTTCTATATTGCTTATCATTTATTCTTTAAGCCCTTGTATCTCTTTCTTGAACAACTTTATTTTTCCTGAAAGATCTTATTTTTACTTTCATTTCATGGAAAACTTTTAGCATTTTTCCGGTGCGTGTTTTTCACTTTGATTTTGTTTTCACATGCCTTTCTACATTTTTTAAAAAATAGTATCTTTGCATGAGCCCCATGATGGTGGCTCTTTGTTATGTATTAATGTTTAAATGAACAATGGAGGGGGAGGGTGAAGTCAGGGGAATAATTTAGGGTGGCTGCACTTGAATTTCAGTCTACTGTCTTTGAGTGTTTTCTCACCAACATTCTGCTCTGAGCAGCTATTTCAGCTTCAGCCTAGTGAGAGTCTCCTATGCTTACTGTAAAGTCCAATATGACATAGATATTTTTGTGTAATGAATTAGCCTATAAATCTCTTCAGCTGGCCAAGATAAGCAGCTGTGGGTGACTTGCCACTCATATTCTCATTTATGCTGATACATCAATAGCCTTGTTTCCAGGATGACTTGTCTGCAACTTTCCTTGTTCCACTTACCCTGGCCACCCCTTCTGCCAATCTATGGCAGCAGGAAGGCCTCAAGAAACATCCCTGAGCCTGCCCAGGCACCTGCTCTTACTGTTTCAAGCAAGTACACATGACTTACTTCGGTGAACACTGTGCTCTGCCCAAGATGGCTGAAGGCAAGTAACCTCACTCAGTCTTTTATTAAACACTTCATCTTATCTAATTTCTACTGAATTTAGCAGCCCTCTCAACCTTATATGGGGTGGAAGGGGAGTGATGACTTGTGGCATGGAGTTATGAGTACTTCGTTTGTGGATTATGGAGTTTGCATGTCTTGTTCTGGTGTTTTCAGGTTGGTTTTTAATTGCTAAAAGATAAGATAAATCCATTTAGCAAATCCTCTCTCCTGACACCCTATGACAACTCTCCTGACAACCTCTTAACAAGAGAACAAACCCTGACTTTTAAGTTTGTTCTCTTGTTAAGAGATTGACTACCTTCCCTTTCCTTCCATGAGATGATAAACTCATGACTCCTCTTGTAAGAGAAGATACAAGAAAATATGATTTGAAGGGAGAAAATTTAAAGCTCCATCAACTTAACAGTTGTGAAAATGTAATCTCATTTATGTACTCATGTTTTGATAAAAACAGCTTCTTTTTATGTATGTTGTTTCTCCCCTTTATTATTGACCTAAAATTATATCAAAGACATTGTTCCTATATAGACATATATCATTGTTTTAAAACACTACACAGAATTTTTTTTACATAAATTTCTATAAATATTTGAATTATTTACATTTTCACTACTATAGGAATGCAACAAGTATTCTTATATACTCATTTTGCCTTCTTCTCCATACATTTCATTATTCTAAATTTTAAGAGGAGGAGTTGCTGGGTGCAAAGGTTATCCCTTTTTCAAGTTAAAATGTATTTTACCAAACTGATGTCCATAAAAGTTATCCCAACTTAAGTTCCCATTATCAGTAATGAAAATGTCAATTTTCTAATGCCCATACTCATACTGGTGATTATAATTATTTTCAAGCTTTACCAATCTGATGGCTGAAAAATCATAGAGCTGTTTGAAATTATTTATTCTTATCAGAATTGAATGATTGTTCTAGAGAGTCTTTATCTACCCAATGAATAAAACCATATTCACTGGTATTTCTGCATTTGAATTTTTAACATTAAATATTTTATTCATCTGAAGTTTACATTGACATGAGCTAGGTACTCATTTTTCAATGTTGTAAGAAGGCAAAGGATTATCTAGAACAGTGATCTGTAAACCCTTGTCTGCTAGTCAAATCTGACTTACCACCTATTTTTGTAAATAAAGTTTTATTGTAACACAGCCATGCTCATTCTTTATATATATTGTCTATGACTGCTTTTGTATTATAATGGGCAAAGTTGAGTAGCTGCAATAGAGACTAAACCCTAAAATATTTACTGCCTGGGCATTTACAGAAAAAACTGCCAATTTCTGATCTAAGAAATGTATATAGTTCCTTCCTCTCATTGGTTAATACAGATAAAAGACTCCGGATTTGGTGAAATTACATGTTAACCTGTACCTTTTTCTGGTAGAGATACAAGTAATTTCTCTCCAATAGAAAAGATAATCTTGAAGGCTTTAGTTTTTAGCTTAGTTTTGTCTTTAACCAGTATTGTTTTTAACCTTGAAATTGTATCCTAACATTGCCCATAAATACCTAACTTCTCAAGCGCTCTTTGGACTGGTTTTAACATCATATTGGCTCCCTCATACATTAATGAGTTTTTAAAATCTTCAACTTGCATTTATTTTATATTTATATGAATCATAATTTTGCCTTATTTACCTTTAATTTTGTAAATTTAGATAATAAATTTCAATCAGGTATAAAAGCAGGCCCATGAATTAAAGAGCAATTAAAAACTAAGCAGGTATAACCACACATTATCCTTTAAAGGAAAACTTTAAGCCAAATTAAATAATATTGGTTAAATTAAAAAGTAAAAATGTTGTGCCCATTTCTCAAAAACTGAAGAAATTTGTATCTAAGTGTGGTAAAAACATATGCATGAAAGACTGATTAGAAATAGTCTTTCCTCAGCTAGTAAGTAACCGTTTTCAGAACAGTTTGCTAGTTTAAAGTTCATGAACTTAGCCTGAAAACTTGCAAAATTTAAGCTATTCTACCTGTGGCTTTAAGCACGTGGTTAAAATATGTTATTTGAGTCTCTGCTTCTAGAAATATTTTCAGATTTCCTCTTAAAACTTCATGTCGTCAATTTCAACTTGCCATCTTAATGATTAATGCAGTCAATTGCTAAGTTATAATACTAATATCATCAAGATTCCTTTAAGAAGAAAGCAGTTTAAACCAGTATTGCATTCCTCTATACCTAATGCTTTATCACTATTTACTAATAGGTTAGGTAACAAAGAAAAGCTTCAGTAGAAACCACACCATTCAATCACATAATCTAAGTTCACTAGGAGTCAGAGAGCTGAGATTGGAGCTCTAATTCTGGCATTAAAAACTTTTTCCACCCAGCTCATAAATATAGTAAATGACTGGGCTTACTCAGTTTGTTACAAAATCTTGAAACAGCTTTAATTAAATCTAATCTTAAGACCGCAGCTCACTGGCTAGCCGACTTACAAGTGATATAACATCACTGCTTGACCAAAACAAACAGAAACAGAAACATCAGAGAAAGAAATAAAAAGAATCAGTAAGAAAGAAAGAAAGAGAGAGAAAGAGGTAAGGAAGGCAAAGGGAAAAAGAAAGACTAGGAAAGACAGAGATTAGAGAGTGATAAAGTAAGAAGTAAGGAAAGAAATATTAAGGAAGTCATAAGAATGTGCTCTTAGTAAGGAAGGTTATAAAACAAAGTTATGTTAGAGTCTATGAAAGCAGTGAAAAATGTTATAGAAGGAAATGTATGCAAGTTGTATAAATTTTGTTTTGAAAGTTTAAGCAAGATTTAAAACATTAATTGTAAAAGAAATTCTGTGTGTAAACATATTGGTTAAAAGTTAAAGAAGGACCATCTAGTTTTACTGTAAACTGGCAATAAGTTTTTCTTAAAGCACTAACCTGCTCCTTTACAAAGATTATAAAAAGTCTCTTAGCACAGGCACAATTACTAGAATTTCCAGAACATCAGCACCAGCCAAAAGACGGCATCCTCATCAAAGGACGGGAAGGAGAAAAAACTCAAGCCGGCCTAAAAGAGACATTGCAAAATGATGCAGCTTTTTCAGACCACACAAGCCCCGGGCCTCATCTGAAGGATGCCGAAGAGGACAACGCAAAAGGCCAAGCGAATCCGACTTAGGATTTGTTTATTTTTTATTCTTTCACTTTGCCTGCAACCTGTACTTGCTACATTCTATCAAGCCTGTCTTCTAATCTACTTTTTCTGCCCTGATTAAACTAACACACCCTTCACAACTTCTAACAACTACTGCTTAACTAAAAGAAACTACACACCCCCAGTAAAGTTCCTCATTAATGGCATACAGTAAACTGAAATGCCAAGTAACACTACAGGTCAGATACAAAAAAATTCATACTTACACTTACAGCTTTTATAGTCTCAGCCAGTCATCCTGGCTACTATAGCCAGCATTGCAGTGGCATCTATTACTGAGGCAGTACAAACAGCTGCTTTTGTAGATAATCTGGCCAAAAATGATGGAAAGGTGTGCAAGGTCATCTCTCCTGGTTAAACCCCCATTCCTAGGAGTCATGCTTTAACTGGAAAAAACTGTTGCTAATTGTTTTCATAACTGTCTTATGTTATTTGTTAACCCTAGGATGCAAACCCAGAATAAAAGCAAGGACCGCCTCACCTGACAGATCCATGGCTAAACACATCAGTGGCCAGCAAACAACAGAGCCTAATTTTAATAACAAAAGAATAAGGGGGAAATGTTGCTATTCACTCGAGGTGGCTGGCAAAATATTACAGAAAATATGTAGAAAAAGTTACAGATTTTAGTCTCAAATCTTTGGAAGGCCGAAAGGTTTTATTGGGGCAGGACGAAGGTGGCCAGTCCATCATGTTAAGTTACGTAGACAGAGCCGATCAAAAAGGCCTTACCCCACACCCATTTGTCTCCACTCTTTTTACTCATGTTAATTTTGTGCTGGGTGGTCTCTCCAGGGAAGATCAAAGGGGAATTACCTGTTAATAGTATTTACTCTGGGCCCCAGCACCTAAAGCTTTTACCAGTGGTAAAACCATTCTCTTAACCATGTTAATTATCCACAAGTGTGTTAACTTAGAACCTCTGTTGTAACATCTTGAGGCAATAAATGTGTGATGGTCAGAGGGTCTGGGTCGATTGGTTGCATTTCACCCTCTGAAAGCAGCCGATGGCCACCCCTAGCCCACTTGAAACACTGTAATGGTGCAAGAGTGCATTCATTCATCCGTTGTGGAGTCAGGGACTGCAGGTCAGACTTCCCCGGGTGGTGACCCATGTCTCAGGTGGTGACCCCAACGTGATCGAGGCCACACATGGGCAAAGGCTTCATGACTAAGGCATCAAAAGCAATGGCAACAAAAGCCAAAATTGACAAATGGGATCTAATTAAATTAAAGAGCTTCTGCAGAGCAAAAACAACAACAACAACAACAAAAATTGTCATCAGAGTGAACAGGCACCCTACAGATGAGAGAAAATTTTTTGCAATTTATCCAACTGACAAAGGACTAATATCCAGAATCTACAAAGGACTTAAACAAATGTACAAGAAAAGAACAAACAACCCCATCAAATAGTGGGTAAAGTATATGAACAGATACTTCTCAAAAGAAGACATTAATGCAGCCAAAAGATATGAAAAAAAGCTCATCATTACTGGTCATTAGAGAAATCAAAACCACAATAAGGTATCATCTCGTGCCAGTTAGAATGGTGATCATTAAGAAGTCAGGAGACAACAGATGCTGGAGAAGATGTGGAGAAATAGTAATGCTTTTATACTGTTGGTGGGAGTGTAAATTAGTTCAATCATTGTGGAAGACAGTGTGGTGATTCCTCAAGGATCTAGAACCAGAAATACCATTTGACCCAGCAATCCCATTACTGGGTATATACCCAAAGGATTATAAATCATTCTACTATAAAGACACATGCACA